>JAJMDB010000024.1:0-157485 GCA_030573315.1 Osmozyma mogii
CAGCCCGCCTTGATCTGCATTTCAAAAATGTTTGAATTTGATTTCGTAAAATATAGAGAAATGAATTATAGATCTAACAATACTGCTGAATCAGATTTTTCGGCTTGATCTGTATGTGCATTTGATGCTCTTTGCTTGCAGCCTAAGTGTTTTGGCTATTGAGAACGTTTTCCTTGCTGGAGTTTTTTTCTATTCATTTTTTTTTTTTTCTGTGCTTCCAATTTCGCTTTACTCCTACTTTTTTTTTTTTCTTTTATTTTTCTCCGTCCCATTCGTATTAATTTTACTTTTTTCTTCTTTTTATTCTTCCTTGCTTAGCACTTTCCATCTCATTAATACTTTCTTTTTGACCCAACTGAGCACCAAACAGATCGAGCTCATCATTTTATTGTTGCACCCAATTGATTCCTTTAAACCTCATTGTATTCCAACCATACACAAGACTTGATGGTCTTATACAAAAGAAAGCAAGTGACTTTTGCTAGACCCCCAACTGTCCCGGATGACCTAAATACAGAAATATTTATCATTCCCCAGACTAGGGAGTGGTTTCTTGATTATGATGCATACCTTAAAAGACTTGATTACTACAACACCCGCAAATTTGTTTGTGAAATAACAGGTAATTCATGCCTCACCTACTTCGAAGCATACGATTCCGAAAACAAAGAGATCAACGATGTTGAATCCAACTTCCCTGAGGCCCTTAGAGAACACATTCTCAGGTTCCTTCAATTCAATCGCATATCAAGACTAGATCAGCTTGTTGATAAGGTTTATCTGGTTTTCAAAAATGACTACTTTCCTGGTGAAGAGGTTTATGTGAGAGGTCCTCCAAAAGACCTGGCCACTAAAGCCCTCTTGAAAACTAAACCAGAATCCTCTGATCCAGCTGAACTGGTTGCTCCATCCTCATCCAAAAAATTGAAGGGTACGATAAGGGAGAAGGTTCAATACGCAAACCCCACAGACACAAAGTATCTTGTTTCCACTGTCAATGGTGGACAACAGGTCATCGCCACAAATGCTCAGATATCCAGAGATAGAAACCATTTCACAAAGTGGCTCATAAAAACATTCGTCAAACTCACAGTTACCCGTTCCCACAAGGTTGGTGCACCCTGGGTCGTCAAACAAAAATACGCCAAAAAGTATAGAATTCCCCAAGAATATCCTGCAGATCTCAAGATGTTCGAATCATCAACTCCAAGCGGAGAGATTCTTTATGAAGATGATCCACAGCTTTCAAAGACTCCAGTCCCAGAATCTCCAACAGAATCACCAGCATTAGTCAAATCCAAAAAGACAAGAGGTAAATCTTTGAAGAAGAAGGCAACCTTGAATGCTGCTAGTGCCCTCGGAAATACGCAAACTTTCGAGTTCGTTGTTGAAGACGTCAAAGAAATAAGACAGCCCGCAAAAGACGGTCCTCGGAAACGGTTTGTCCCATATCATCTTCCTCCAATGGTTCGCAAGGAATTAAGCGAAAATGAGCCTCTTACACTTTCATCAATTCAACCTTCCAAAAAGACAATGATCGATGACCTTCATCTCAATTTCGACCTTCAATCCTCTCGTCCATTACCTTCAAAGATTCAGCTTCCAGCTAACGGATCCGAACTCCAAAAACAAGTGATGGAGTTTTTGAAGTCTGACATCAAAGAAGATGAAGCAGAACTCAAAGAGGAACAGAAAGAGGACTCGAATTCTGCGAAGGCAAGCACTATCCAAAGAAATATCGGTTACATGAATGGAGAATTAACAAAAATGTCTCTCGAATCCATTTATTCTGTTCAGGAGGCTCTAGAGTGTTGGTCATTTCTTAATATTTACCACTCTATTTTCAAGCTTGATACTTTCACCTTCGACGACTTCATTTGTGCTATGAGCTGGACCTCTGATCAATATGAAGAAACTGGCAGATGCCCACTTCTCGATGAGATTTGGTGTGCTGTACTTAGTGGTATTGTTTCAAATGCTGTCCCCACTCAAAAAGAATTGGCCAATGAGACTAATGAGAAGATATTTGGCCTTCAAATCAACTTACCTCCTAAGACCTCTCTTTTGAATCCAGTGAAGGGCAAAGATGAAGATTTTGATGATAAAGAGAGAGGTTCTGACACTGAAGAAGAGAACAAAACCCTCAAGAGCGAAGATGATGCATCAGAAAATGAGAGTGACTCCGGTTCCACTTCCTCTAAAAATGTTGAAGGAAAGGAGAAAAGCAATAAAAAGACTAAGAATGAGAAGACTACGCAAGATAAAGAGGGCAACGCGGTGAAGAAGGAGGAGGAAGAAGATGATGAACAAGAAGAAGAAGCCGAGGAAGAAGATGATGAGGAAGAGGACGACGAAGAAGAAGAGGAAATTAAGGAGCACCTAGCACATGTTGTCAAAAATTATAGAGGCATTCTGTGGCTGGAGAGACTTCGCAAAAGAAATTTCAAAGACGGGAATTGGCAAACGATTCTTCTTGGTGTTCTTTCATTGGTCGACTACGTACCAGAATACCAGGATACTATTGAGACCGTCTACAGAATATTGGCACCCCTTCATGTCCATCCTCCAACTCCTAACACCGTGTTGACTCAATTCTACACCTCTATGAGTCTTGACTTGAGAATCAAGACCCTTCAAATTTTGACTTCACTCTTGATAAATGGATCTTTAGTGAGAAACTACATTGATGAGTGCCTTGATATCTCTACGAACCTTAGAAGAAGCAGACTTGACACAATTCGTGATTTCAGGAGCTCATTAGAACAGGTCAACAAAATTCATACTTCGATTTTCGAAAAACTGATGGAAGCATACGAAAAAGAGCCGGGTAATGAAATATGGAATGGCTTTACCAAAAAGAGATCAAGATTCAAGCCTAAAACTTACACTTTGACAGAATATGAGAAGAGTTTGTACGAGAATGATCCAGAATTTAAAGATCTTTGGACACAGAGAGACGAACAGATTGCGAAAATATTAGAGTTGAAGGAAGACAAAAGAAAGGTTGAATTGAAGCTATCTGAAATAGATTGCCAAAGAGTCCGCCTCCTCGGAAGAGATCGTTTCTATAATAGATACTGGTGGTTTGAAAACAATGGTCTTCCAAATCTTCACTTTTCAAGCGATCTAGATGATGAAGACGAGACTGAGCAAGGTGACACTGACATAGATGACGATGAGGATAAGGGAGAGACCCAAGAGGAGTCTTACTTAATGGGGCGACTTTGGGTACAAGGTCCTTCTGATAGCGATATCTTCTCCAAGTTGCACCTTGACCACAAAGATTCTCATCAAGTTCTTGGCCCGGATAGCACGATCACGTCTGTTGCACCAAGTTTGGATGATATTAAAGAAGAAGAGGAGGAGTTGGAAGATCTTGGCCCTAAAGTCAAGGTTATGCATTTTGATAGACTTCCTGAGAAATTCAAGGAGAAGGCAGGCCATTTTGACATAAAATTTGCCAATACAAGCGTTTATGTTGGTGAAACAAACGAGGCAATAGATCGCTTGGGTGCCATTCCTGAGTCATTCAGTGTCACAGATTTAAAACCAGTTCAAAGAAAATTCATTGAGGAAGCACCCGAACCACTTTTTGGGACTGATCAATGGAGATTTTTCGATGATCCTAAGCAAATTGAAAGGCTTATCACCTGGACCAACCCATGGGGTATCCGGGAATCAAACTTGAGAAAAGAGCTTTTGAGAGTCAAAGATGGCCTAATGAAGAGTATTGAGGCCAGAAGAAAAGCGCTTTGGATTGACAAAATTCCTAAGGAGGAGAGCGATATTGAAAATGAAATCGCTGAAGTTAATGTACAGATCTCTAAGTTGGAGGCTGGTGAAGTCCCCGAGCATTCGGATGATGAGGAGGAGCAAGATACGAGTTCGAGAAAAAGACGGTCAAGAGGTCAGAGCTCTCGGGTCAAGAAGAAACAAAAAACCACCCAAGAGATCATTAGAACTGGCACCTTAGATGAACTTGTTGAGCTCCGTGAACAGCTCAAGCAGAACCTACAGGAAAAGCGTGATGATAATCACGTCAACAGAGTGTTGGAGTGGGTGAACTCAACGGCCAAAGAAGCCTATGATAAAACCCTCTACGAAGGGGGAGGCAAGCCCAAAGCCAAGACCACCAAGAAAACTAAATAACGAGAAAATGGTGACGATGTACTATAGTATATACAAATTAACTGTCAACGCAGCACTAGGCCCTTCTTCTCTTGCTTTCATGCTCCATGTTAGAGTCATCGGATCTTTTGTGGCCACGTCTTGAGTTTCTCGTACGTTCCACCAAGTCCTTGAGCTCCATTTCTTTTCGTTGTTGCTCCTGAGCAGCCAACGCTCTTCTTTGTTCATTTCGTATTTTGATCTCCTCTCTGGCTTGTTGATCGGCATTTTCAAGAGCCAGAGACAACTCTGCAAAATTTTCAACATTCAACTCAGCCTTCGGTGCTGCCAGACCACCACTGGCAGCTTCGGTACGTTTACCAAGAGAAATAGCAAATCCATTGTTGTTCTTCCAGTTCGAGACAACTGAAGGTATGCTCCACTTGTCCTTGATTTCTTTTGTGACCTTTTCAGTAGGGGGCTTTTTGAGGATTGGAGGTGGTGGAGATGGTTCTTTATGACGATTTTTCCGAAGCTTGAACTTAGGTGGGGCCATTGGGTCTTCTTGATAGTTAACCACTTCAATCCTGCGGCCTCTCTCTCCATCAGTAAACAGCTGTGAATCGTTTTCATCGTCAGAGGTTTCTAGACCCTCCTGCTGGGCTATTAGTTTGTCCACCACCTTCTTTGTCAGCTCAAGACACACCTTCAAGGAGTCATCGGGGCAATTCTGCAATGTGTATCTAGGGAAATGATGTCTGAGATTAGGATACCTCTTTTTCAATGGAATAGTGTCATCGTAAGATGCCTGAGCTTTTTTATCTAGGCCTGACGCCGTAAGGACAGATCTGGTGTAATCTAGAGATCCATCATCAGCCAAATGTAAGAGAGCGTTTGTGTTTTCGTGGACAACTACCAGCTGATCGTTGGTTTTTTCTGTCGGTAGTATTAGCTTGTTAGATTGTGGAGCCAGGGTTGGAAGAACGATCTTCCTCGTGTGGTGGCTGTGTTTGGGTTTCGGTAATAAAGAGCTAAACATGATAAGGATGAGATGTGCGGTGACAGACAGATGAGGTAATGCGAGCGGAGAAACTCTATACAGCAGCCCAACAACTACATTGGAATGCTTACAATAAAATTGTTCTGGGACAATAATTGTAAAATTAGAGAATTCTAATTTTTGGGCTGGGACTTCTTTTGCACGATTGGCTGTTCCTTACCCTTTTTTAGAATTGTGCAGCAACTTTTGTCTCGGCAGGAACCAGACTGGTGGCAATTGGAGATAATGCAATTGTCTTCAAAATGAATAAAGACAGTTAATTTTTTTTGCAGAATTTACAAGGATTATGCACCCATTTCTTTTTCAAGAAACGGAAGTCCTATTTGGGTCAGCATCAACTGGACACTGATAACACTTAAAATAGCACCTGGTCCGGGACGCGCAGAGATAAATAACTCAACTATGTGCAGCAGGCTAACTGCAAAATCTAGAATGCCCCTTGCGACTACAACACCATTCCAATCCTATAAACCAATTCGTTACAAAGTCTATACGTGTACTCGTAAATAGGCAGCATCGAAGCAAACCTAGAAAATACCATAGTACTGGCATGTGGCAAACACCTTCATACCGAAAGTGCTGATTGGGATAGCAGTCTTTTCCTCAGGGTCCACTGGCGTGGAAAAAGGAACGGGCTGAGGCACAGCAGCCTGCTTGAAATTAACCAATCTCACCACAAGATTGAAGAACCAGTTGGAGAGCTTAAAGCGGAAAGGCAAGTAGACAGGGGAACCAGCAGGAAGCAATGCCCGGGACTCCAAGTCCTTCCCGGTTTCCTCCTCTCTTTCCGCCTCAACCTCATTAATGTAGCCAACCATCTCATCAGGGAAATCCGTGATAACTCCGTACTCCCTGAAGCGAGCGTTATGCCCGAGCGCGCAAAAGTATTCAAGCTGTGGTCTCGTGTTAATAGTCCAGGAGAACAATTTGATATCATGCGCCTTGGCCACAGGAACAAACTCAGAGAGAAAATCGCTAGACCACGTGCTGATGTAGATGAGTGACACCGCAGTCAACTTGAACTTGAAGCGACCCGAGTCAGTTTCGTTCAAGTAGTCGTTGTATGCTAGGTAGAAAAGCGAGTCTCTCCAGCTGAACGAGATGTGCACAATATCAAAGTGTTCATATCCCTGGTTTGGTTCGGTCAACGAGAATTGCTTCTGGAAAAATTCATCCTGATTGAGGTACTTCAAGAACTTGATGTCCCACAAGCCAAACTGCAAATGTGGGAACCACCACGCAAGATCGTTTTCAACAGACAAGAGGTCCTCCACAATCTGATTGAGGATCTTGACAGGGTTGAGCTTCTTGATATCTAGCATGATCTTGTGCTGTGAGCTTGGGCCGTACTTCTTCACCTCTTCCTTGAACCATGTAAGAAGCTGTTTGAAGGTGATAAGCTTCTCGTTTGAGCCAATTGTTCGAAGGTTCTTAATATCATCATATAGCGTGTCAAGAATGAAGTAGTTTGTTTCGTTACCCTCTTCATCCACGAAAACACGCTTTGTGTTTGGATCGTGTGAGATCACCAAGATACCGTCCTTGGTGCTCCAAACGTCGGTTTCAAAAATAGTGGCTCCGGTGTCAAAACACTTCTTGAACCCACCAATTGTGTTCTCTGGATATTTCCCTTTGAAGCCACGGTGTCCGGCCACGAGACATTCTGGACTAGCAACCATTTTGATAACTTGGTAGCGATGGAATAATTAGTGTAACGTCTGGCGTTTACTTCTATAAATAAGTGCTGTCAAGATGTGCACAATTTCCTATCGACGGAATCTGTGTATATATATATTTTTTTTTTTTTTCAATTCTAATTTTTTGTGCTACTTAAATATAGGCCCCACATGTCTCTCACAGAATGCCACAATACGCACGCATCCGCAGCGGTTGAAATATTTTGCAGTGTATTTCTTTTTTATGTCCGTCGCCCTTGTTTCTTTTTCTCCGTGGTGCTCCCGCTGCCAAATAAACTTAACTGTATGCACACCGCGATAGCCTATCAGGGACTCCACGGGTGCAAACAAGTGGGTCACAATCGTATATATCCTATTGTCCACATGAGAACGTGTCAAATAAATAAACATGAGGCTGTAATTTTAAACCCCTCACTCAAAGCTTCGCCTCCTGCTTTTCGATAGCCTCCTTGATGAGTGCATACGCAACAGACACGTCGCTGGGCAAGAGTATCCCCTCGGCAAGGGTCTCTTCGTCCTCGACATCATCGAGCAATTTTTGCACAAACGAGGCATCAAACCAACGGGCATCCGCGAGTTCCTGGTCGTGTTCGAGATGAATGGCTTCGTTTTCGCCATTGAAATCAACTGTAGCAATGCAACCGATCATGAGGTTTCCTGGGAACGGCCATGGCTGTGTCATAGCGATTTGGATGTCACTGCACACAACGCCCGTTTCCTCCCAGATCTCTCTCTTGGCTGCAACTTCGATTGTCTCCGAGGGTTCAACAAATCCAGCCGTGCAAGAGTACATCTTGGTGAAAGCATAACGTTTGTTGAGGGAGAGGAGCATCTTGGTTCTTTCTCTGTTGGTGATGGCAGTAATCACCACCACATCGGTCCTTGGGAAGGACACGTTAGATACTCTGGTGTTCTTCACAGGACATTCGTAGATTATCTTGTCGTCCTTCTTTTCTAGTATCTTGTCGTTGGTGCATCTGAGTTTGCCACCGGCATGAATTGGAATTACCTTGGAACCACATCCCGGGCAGAACCTGTTTCTGTTAAGCCAGTCAAAGTACATCTTTCCATGACTGAATAAGGCAGATTCCGTGCCTGTGAAGCCGAGAGTGTGTTTCCGTGAGTAGGAGAAGATCAAGTCTTCCTCTTTGATGTCCGGCTTGGCGGACACTATATGCTTTTTGATAAGTTCACCAACCTGTGGACTGTTAGAAACATCGACACCAAAGTAAGGAATACCAAAATACCTTCCTTGGTAATCGAGGTATCTCTCGCCATCCTGACATTTGAGTTGCTGCAAATCAAGTCCAACACTTTCATCCTTGATACCCAAGAACAAGAACGTTGGCTTGTTGTCATCTCTAAGTCCAGGCAGTTGCTCTTTGTTGTCTTCACTCCAGGTTTCAATGACTTTTCCCCATTTGGGGTCTGCAAGAAGCCCTTTTGCTGTGGATGCACCTGCCTCCAGCTTATCTAATTGGTCATCGCCATTGGTCAACGTGACAAATTTCTCGTCTTTTGCAGCCTTGTTGACCAATGGGTCACCACTAGAGTAAAACACAAAACGGGTAGAAGGGTGGGTTACTGCGTTGGATATGAAATCCTGCTCTTCCCTAAGAAAAGACACACGGTTCAAGACTTCTCGACCAAAGTAGATATCTCTACTCAGACCGTTCAAGCTTTGGTTTTTATTTTCTGTAGTCATTTTGTAATATAGTTTTGATTTGCTGTTGTAGGTATTTTGTAACCAAGGGCTAATGTGTATGGTTCGATGCGGGGATATTCGTTGAAGAGGACGACTGAGCATCTAATAATGTGTCACCGATAAGCTCAATCCGGCATCATATAAAGCAGGTGCGCAACATGATCACGTGAAATAGCGATCGCTTACAGGTCTAAGTCAGAATACCTATGATATGTATTTCAGAAAAAAAAAAAAAAAAAAATCAAAAAAAGTAATAAATAAAAGTCAGGCTTATTCTACGTATGTATGGAATAACGGGCGTATGAGCTTGCAATTAGGGTGCAACCTCGGTAATTGCCCATATAGTTCCTTTGCTATTGATCTGCCCTGGATGCATAGTCCAACTCACTATGGCTGCGAAAGTGACAGGATAAAGTGAACCAGGGGGAGAATGCTACAACAAACTCCTTGAGATGATTTCTGGGTATTTTGTCTATGTACAATTGTGTCTGAATGTTAGTAACTTTGAATGGATTTAAAATCATCATCAGATAAGATAAAAATCAAGACGGTTTCCTCAAGAAATATCGGAAGTCAAGCGTTCGAAATCAAGTTTGTTCATCAGAAGATGGAAAAAAATTAAACATACCGTTAATCATGTCTGTCATGTGTCTCGAGGACAATAGTCATTATTAGGAATCTTGTTTGTTAGTAAAACATGCTTAAAATGTCGCGTCAGCTATCTTAGATTTTTCCTCAACTGTAATTCGGAAGTCTAACGTCTAATGAAAATCTTTTTTGATCATCACAAGCGACCGTCGCCTTAACATACCATAAAGTACTTGGCTATCCAAGTCTTATGCCCTTCTTGACAACTGTGGGCAATCCCTTGACCCAGGATTTGTCCTTCTTGTTCATAATAATAAAAGCACGTCCTGACTGTTTCATCCGGCCAGTTCTGCCTATACGATGAATGAGTTCCACGGAGTGCTTTGGCATATCCATCAAAATGACATTTTTGATGCCCTGGAAGTCCAAGCCTCTGGCTAAAACATCAGTAGTGATGAGCACCTTAATCTTGCTTCCTTCTAAATCCTCTTCTAACGGAGTAGCTGGATTCACAAAGGGCTCGATCTTAAGGGCTCGATCTTCGGGCAGATCCCTACCAGTTATACCAAGAATATCTTGCTTCCTGTGACCGTATTTTTCAATCAAAGTGTCCACAAGAGGCTCGACATCTTGTCTCTGGTTTAAGAAGACAAGTACACGTTTGACGTGACCACCTTCAGTACCATCGTTGTAGATGGCATATAAAGCCTGAGCCAAACACTTAGTTTTGGATCCATGGAAAGGTTGTTGCTCAGCATCAATCACTTTCACATCAATCTTCCTTGGGATTTTATGTGTCAGTGTATCCATTATCGATGTTCTAGCCACTCCGTTTGGAAATAAGGAGTTGAAAGATTTCTCGAAAGAACGAGAAATAGTGGCTGCACACATGATAAGGTCCCGGAGATTAGGAAATTTCGAAAGACCGAAAATGGTGTCCTGAGACCAGCTTTGATCCATCAAGGTATCAGCTTCATCTAGGACACAGTATCTCACTCCACTGAAAAATGCATAAGGCCTTGTCAGGTTTTCAACCTTACGAAGACTTGCTAGTTTACTTGGAGTAGTGATGAGAACATCAATCCGTTTCTGGCGAACAGCATCAAAAAGTTTTGTGTGTGGATCGCCAGTGCCCCATTTGAAAATATTCAAATTAAGCAGTTGATTTTTCTCCAGATCGTATTCAAGGAAGGACTGCATTTCAGGCGTAAGACGGTTTTTTGCATATGATGGATCATCTTTGAGATCAAGTTTGAGCTTTGCAGCTCTTTCTGCAGTTGCATAAACTTGGTCGACAAGCTCATGCGTGGGAAGCAAAACAACAGCTCTTATTTGGCGAGCTTTGACAGACTCTTCAAAGTCAGTCTTGCTCTTGGAGAAGAGCTCAAGGTCGTCCTCCTTCAATTTGGAGAAAATGGAAGCCAAGTAGGCCCAGGTCTTCCCTGATCCAGTTTCCGAAGACAAAAGAAAGATTTTAACTCTGTTTTCTTCGTTTTCAGACATGAGCTCCTGGTAAACAGGGCTCATGTTCTTCTTCCCGACAGCTGAGACTTGAGACTTGGAAACCTTCCGAACTTGATTGATCTTCTTGATTGCAGCAGCCTGGATTGACGAAGGCTTGATAACAAGCTCAGACTTGTCCTTCAAGTAAGTGTTTTTGAAGTTATAACGTTCTCTGATTTCCTCAATCATCGCCAATCTGACAGACGGAAAAAGTCTCAATTGCTCGAAAGAGTCAACCAGAGACGCCAAGGCCTGCTGATATTTAAGTTCCCTTTGAGTCAATTTGTGCAAATTCGAAAAATTGCCAAAATCAAAGAACTTCGGCGTGTTGCTGTCATCCTTTGGCTTTTGCGTGGATTG
The DNA here is from genome assembly GCA_030573315.1 of Osmozyma mogii. Lineage (NCBI taxonomy): Eukaryota > Fungi > Ascomycota > Pichiomycetes > Serinales > Metschnikowiaceae > Osmozyma > Osmozyma mogii. Next base: position 11,021 of record JAJMDB010000024.1, read on the forward strand.
TAAAGCAGCTTTCTTGGCTTTAGCAGCTTTTATCAGCCTAAACCGAAGTGGCTGTTTAAGACACATCTGCCTCCTAAGCAGCAGCATCATATTCAACATCCTTTCATCTAAGGTTATGAAATTCTATTGGTAATGCTTGGTGTGAATCAGATGGGTGTAGTCCCATGGAAAAAGAAAATTTTTTTCACTACCCTGTGCGACTCTTTATAGTGCACTGCGACTTAAGACTCTTAGGGCTCTCAGACAACAGAGTGGAAGGAAGTTCCAAAATACAGTAAAACTTATTTGCAAAGTATTTCAATGGGAATTTCCACCACCTCAAGGATGGTTGCTAATTTTTTGGTAAGCAGGGGCCAGTCATACGATGGAGTGGTTCTCCGTACGAGAAAGACGTATATATGAAGAACAAAGATCCGAGTTCTGAATCATGGAATAGCTCCGTAATTTAATAATTTCTTTGCTCTCTGGTTTCTCTCCCTCTTTGTGAACTGTTGTAGTTATCTACAACGGTTAGGCCCGTGGATCGCTCACGTGACTTTCGACATCTGGAGAAAAAAAATGTTGATGGTCGGTACAACCAAATTCACGGCTACGCTCAGAGCATCCAATGTCCGGGCAAAACCTCATAAAAGGCTACGGTCTTCTCACGAGAAGAGCGTTCTCTTCACCTTCCAGCAGATTAGCCATTGAAAAGCTCTCCAAGTCACAGGCTCAAGCAAGAAGAAATGCTAGAATCAACGGTAAGTCTCCCCAGCCTGAAAAGAAGAAGAAAGGCGGCATGTCCCACTATAGATTCCCGGATGCAGTGAGAAACCTTGGGTTTGAAAAGAATGCCATTAAGATCACTGATGTCGATGATGTCTCTGAGTTAACTGCTGAGGATATTGACAAATTGAAGGGAGTCCCCGTCATATATAGTACAGAAACTGAGGAAAAGCTCCGAGTGAATGGGTTGTTCAAGAAATACCAGCATCATGAAGCTTTCTCCAGGCCTGTCTCATTTATTTCGCAAAACACTTTGAACGTGAACTCCAAGCTTATTCAAGCTCTCGATAAATCTTCAAAGGAGAACCGCTTTTTCCTTACTGGTGAGAAAGGAGTGGGTAAATCCACTTTGATTGCTCAAGCTCATGCACTTGCGCTCTCACAGTACAACAATGATGTGGTCATTTTGAACTTTGAAACCCCTGCCAAAATCGCCAATGGTACCTCTGATTACATCTTGAACAAGGAACAGAATATCTACCAGCAACCTATGTTCACCAAGAAGTGGATGAGAAACGTCTTCCACGTCAACAAGGAAGTATTCAAGAAGATGCCATTGACTAGAGATGTGAAGGTCTTGGGCAGAAAGAGCGAAAAGAACTTGAGCAAGGAAAAGAACACCCTTTACGACTATCTCTTCGAGAACCGTGAGTTCGGTAGAGCTCTGAATGCATTCAAGTTCTTCATTTCGGAGTTGAAGGAGCACTCGAAAAAGTTCCCTGTTCTTCTCACTGTCGATGACTTCAACGGTCTTGCAGAGAAAGCACAGACCGCATACCGTCATGCAGACTTCTCTGTCATTCACGTCAAGGAGTTTGAGCTTGGCAAATTCATTCTTGATGTTTTCGGTGGTGATTTCGTTTTCGACAAGGGTGGTGTTCTTGCTGCTGAGTCCAAACAGGCTGGTGAGGTTTTGGCTCTCCATGTTGGCTTGGGCTTGAAGCAGTACGACCCATACTGGACTGAGGAGCAATGCGATCGTTACGTCGCAGAAGCCTTGCTCAAGAACGGTGGCTTCAATGTTTTGAAGGCACAGAACTTCACTTCGGAAGAAAGCAGAGCCTTGCTCGAGTTCTACAGAGCAAGCGGTCTTTTGAATGTCAGACCATACCCATTCAAGAAAACCATCAAGGCAAACGGCACGGAAGCCGAGAAAGCTGTGGGAGCATTCCCAGAGGTTGAAGATGTGGAGAAGCAGTTGGAGAAAATTATTCTGTACTCATACAACATCACCCAGGGCAACCCAGGAAATCTCTTTAAGATTACTGTGATGGCCTACTAATTGTACATAGACAAAATAGCAAGAACGTAAATAGAATCTCGGTAGCCACAGGGCAGTGGAGCGAGACTACAAATACTCAATAACCAGTTTATTCATGCTAAAAATACAGATGCGAAGAAGATAGTAACTAAGTGAACAATGTGTCCTCCTCTCTCAAATATTCACCAATGTCACCTTGTCTGAAGGCCACAATAGCGGTGGGCTGGAGATTCTTTGTTTCCGTGGTAGACTTGGCAGACACACCAAACCCTAGAGGGACATCGTGCATTGAGAAGACAATGATACCGGCGTGTTCAGGAACATCGTCGGAGATTTTTCCAACGTGGGCTTTGAGAACGTGGTTGCCGTACAAAAAGGGCATCTCACCGTTCTGCTTGATCCAAACCTTGTACTTGGCGTAAGGAGCCAAGTATGTGAGGGCAGTGATGTGTAATCTGAACTTGCCGGTCTTGGTGAACTTGCCGAGACAAGTACCCAACGCCATCAATCTGTCTCTGGACACAGAAGTGGCGAACTTGGCAACGGCTTCCAGCACATAGTAGACTCTGTCCTTCTGTAGTCTGAACACATGGGGGTTTTCCTTGTTGTCGACCAAATAGGATATGTTTCTGCCGATGTAGTTGGCCAATTTCTCGAACACAACCTTTGTCTCTTCCTCTGTTAGGGATCTCATGCTGGCAGCCTGATGAGTTTAAGCGATGGCTAAGAAGACCGAAATTTTAGGCGCACCCGTACCTCTGGGCTCGATGAGGTTGAGCAGAGACTAATGCGCGAGGATATTGTCCCGCTGTCTGGAAAAAATACCCAGTGCAACATGGTGGCTGAAAAAAGAACTACAGGGAATGATCCCACGGTTGACACAGTGGAAGATTCTAGCCAGACCAAAAAATCTAAATTGGCCGACTCGGACAAAACATCTTCAGTCCGCCCACAGGGTGGCCGTGGGAAACAGACGTAAGTAAGTTTCGCAGAATAAGGCACAAATGAGAAGCAAGTACTAACAAGCAGTGAATGGAAACCACGTTTAGATGAAAACGGGAACCCCGTGCCAAAGTCAGAGAGAAGACCAAAGAAGAAGGTTGTTTGCATGATTGGCTACTCCGGCACGGGCTACAGCGGGATGCAAATCCAGCCAGACAACACCAATGTGCAGACCATCGAAGGAGATCTCTTCAAGGCCTTGGTGGAGGCCGGTGCCATTTCTCAGGACAACGCCAATGACATCAAAAAGTCTGGTTTCATGAGAGCTGCCAGAACAGACAAGGGTGTCCATGCTGCCGGTAATGTCATCTCATTGAAGATGATCATCGAAGACGAGGACATTCTTGAGCGTATCAACGCCAAACTCCCGCCTCAGATTCGTATGTGGGGCTTTGAGCGTGTCAGCAAGTCCTTTGACTGTCGTAAGTTGTGCTCCTCAAGGGTGTACGAGTACTTGTTGCCCACCCACTGTTTGATTCCTCCTCGTCCCAAGACCTCATTGTATGAGCTCATTGAGAAGAGCAGAACAGAGCACCCTGGTGTCCTACGTGACGACCAGGACAAGTCTTGGTGGGACCAGCTCCGAGAGAAGATCTTGGCTCAGGGCTTCACTGAAGAAGACTACGAGTCTGTGTACTCCAAGTCTGTAGAAATCGACTCCGAGGACCAGATCAAGAAGGACTTCCTTGACGAGAATGGAGAAATGACCGAGCACGGTCAGTTGGTCCGCAAGTTGAGGAGCATCGAGGCTGACTTCAGAAAGGAATACCGTGTGCCACAAGAGAAGCTACGCCTTCTTAGAGAAGCCATGGACCAATACGTGGGTTCTCATGTCTTCCATAACTTCACCTTAGGAAAGTCTTTCAAGGACCAAAGCGCTAGACGTTTCATGAAATCGACAAGCGTGTCTGATCCTTTCACCATCGAGGGTGCCGAGTGGGTCTCCATCAAGATCCACGGTCAGTCTTTCATGTTGCACCAGATCAGAAAGATGATTTGTATGGCTTCCCTTGTTGTGAGAACTGGCTGCCCTGTGTCCAGAATCTCAGACTGCTACGGCCCAACTAAAATCAATATCCCTAAAGCACCTGCTTTGGGCCTTTTGCTTGAGTGCCCGGTCTACGAAGGCTACAACTTGAAGCAAACCAGTATGGGCTACAACAAAATCGATTTTGCTGCCTTCCAAAAGGAAATGGACGATTTCAAGATGAAGAACATTTATGATAAAATCTATGCTGAAGAGGACAAAGAGCACGTGTTCCAATCTTTCTTCGAGTTCCTTGACACCTTCAGGGGGTCTGGTGCCTACACTGATGGAAAGCATATCTTTGATTTCTTAGGTGCAGCTTTTAACAACGAGTCTCAAGAAACCGAGGCTTCCCAGAGTAAATAGACCCTTCGCATCAATTCGCCTACGAAATCTTTAGAAGTATTTTGATTTTCTTGGTATTTTAATATTAGTTCTTTCCAATTGTGTGTGTTTTTTTTTTTTTTTTTTTTCTTTTTCTTTTGTTGTTTTAGAAATATTCAGAATTTTGTAAAGTATATTAGACGATATGCTAAACTCATACGAGCACCACTTGACATGGCAATTATGCAGTAGGATTTAAGTGAGGGCCACCGGGACCACACTTATAAGTTGAGGATCAATGGACAAGCCAGTTCAAATCCAAGCGGGATTGATGTTTGTCTTTGATCCTCGCTGTGTGTCACCCTGCTCATAAGGCTGATGATAAATGCCCTCTGAGAATCTTCCACTTTGAGTCTGCGATTGCGACTGCATTCTTTGCAAAGAGCTGGCGTCTTTGAGTACTTGCGGCTGGCTGGCCTTCATTTGAGGAATAGACTGCTGGGGGAACGAAGTTGACTGCGGTTGTTTTTGCAAAGGTTGTTGTTGTTGTTGGAATGGTTGAGGGGGCTGCTGTTGCTGCTGCTGTTGTTGTTGTTGTTGTTGTTGTTGTTGTTGTTGTTGTTGTTGTTGTTGTTGTTGCTGCTGCTGTTGTTGTTGTTGTTGCTGCTGCTGCTGTAGCTCTTGTTGTTGGTTGCTTTGATTCTGATCAATTTGACCATCAGCTGCTTTGAGCCTCTCTTGTTGGAATTTGTACAACGTCCAGTCAAAGACGTAGTCGTATCTGTAATTCTCTCTTTTGAATAAATCTCTGAAGAGTTTTCTCAAATATGGATAATCTGGCTTGTCATCAAACCTCAAGTTCTTGATGTATCTCATATACTCAGAGAATTCAGCTGGAAGCCCCTTTGTCAACAGATCAGTTGAAATAGTCATCTTCTTTTCCATGATACGATCATATTTCTGTCTCTTTGTGACTGCTTTCAACCCCTGCCATGGCAACGAGCCTCTGCAAAAGTAAATCAAAACATAACCCAAACTCTCCAAGTCATCCCTTCGAGACTGTTCGATACCAAGATGCGTGTTGACGGAAGCATATCTTGCCGTACCAGTTAAGTTTTTGTTCTCTCTATAAGGGATGTGCATGTGAGATCTTGGATCTCTGTATTTTTTGGCCAACCCAAAATCGATAACATTCACCTGAGAGCCACGGCGTCCAATACCCATGAGGAAATTGTCAGGTTTGATATCTCTATGGATAAAACATCTAGCGTGGATGTATTCAATCCGACAGATGAGCTGATCAGCCAACAACAACACGGTCTTGTATGTGAACTTCCTATTGCAATAGTTAAAAAGGTCCTCCAAAGAAGGTCCCAAAAGATCTATAACCATGGCATTGTAATCACATTCAGTTCCGTACCATCTGACAAAAGGTATTCCAACACCGCCAGATAAAGCCTTGTAAACCTTTGCTTCATATTCTAGTTGTGGGTGCTTTGCTTTAACATTTTCTAATTTGATGGCGACCTCTTCGCCGGAGATGATGTTGGTTCCCAAGTAGATATCGCCAAAGGAGCCGGAGCCAATCTTCCGGCCGATTCTATATTTCTTGCCGACTCTTAAGTCCATCATTTTTGTTTCGTACTTCAGAGCAAGCTGACTATTCATAATGCGGGATTCGACGATCCCGTAAAGAGATTAGTTGGTTTGGTGGAAGGGTTCGGGGGCGTTATAAGAATTAAATCACTCTCTTTGTGTAAGTGAATAAAGCCGAGGTTCCGGTTTGGTGATGATTGCTTGTCTCCTTCTAAATGTGGGAGCAAAGGAAAAGAAGGTTCGTGAACTGTTTGAGTTTTAGATGACGACACAGAAGAAGGAAAAAAAAAAAAAAAAAAAAAAAAAAAAAAAAAAAAAAAAAAAAAAAAAAAAAAAAAAAAAAAAGGAATGATAAAAAAAAAAAAAAAAAAAAAAAAAAAAAAAAAAAAAAAAAAAAAAAAAAAAAAAAAAAAAAAAAAATGTGGTGAAAGCGAGGGTATTAAGGGGGAGTGAGTATAACGAAAAAAGAAAAAAAATAAAAGTACAGAAATTCTCAAACTTCCTGTTTTTCAAAATTGCAACTTCTCCGAAGACCTGGGAAAGGATTTAGATGGAAGCCAAAAGTTAGTTTAGATTCGGCTTTGGAGTTGTCTATTATTTTTTGATTTAATTACCGAGCGGATTTCGGGGCCCTAATGAAAATGACTAAAAATTTTATGCCCGAAGGTGGCCGCAACAAATCGATGTGTGTATGATTATCGTAGTAAATCAGTTTGCTTTTGCACCACACAGAAATATCTTTTACTAAACAGTACTTTTTACGTTGGTATATTGTTATGGAGTTTTGATTTCTTAAAATTTCTTTGCCTTCTTTATTTTTCTTTTTTTTTTTTTTGCTTTTTGTTTCCAAGGCGGTTTGAAGGAATTCCATCGGTCGGACTCATTTAGGGAAGTTGAAGAAATCATGGTTTGCGCACTACCCTGCAGAAAAAGAAATTAATACACAAACAAATGATCAGCATGATAAGAGATCAATAGGTTTATGAGATTTACTTAAGTTGGACATAAATTCTTCTCTCTTATTCTCTTCGGAGTTGGAAGAAATTTTTTCGTAGAAATTTAAGCTATGTTTAGGTCCGGTCAAATTATTAGAACAAGAAACAGAGAAAGTCGAGAAAAACCCGGCTGGCTCAGCCATCCCAATTAAGTAATTGGACCGACCACACTATGCTGCACACACCCACCAAGAAAACTAGAAATACAGATTTACTGAAAACTCCTGATACAAGAAAACAACAATAGTTGTAAAATCAAATACCCTCATTATGATTCTAATGAGCTGCATGCCCCATTGTTAGAACCTTCATGGCTAAATACCGCTGGATATGTTTTTCGTGAAAACGGACAACCTGTAATAAATGCGACATAATTTAATTTGAAACGGTTTTGACCGCGTGATCAACGGAAAACCGCATCTCTCTAATTAATACACACCACAAGTTAAGGTTGAAACTTCAGGCATGGTGGCTGCAACCACAGTAAATTTTAAGATAACATAAATGTACGCGGGTGGAACTGTAAGTAATCTATTCGAGGCCAAAGGGGCTATTTGTATATTTCTTCTGCTGCAGTTGCTGCGGGTGCATCGTAAACGCCTACTACGGCATAATGGGATGACGCCCCAGGCAGAAGTACAGCATAAGATCTGATTGATCTTGTGCACATGCCACAGAAGTTACGACCTACGACTCCGTGTCTTTAATGACATTTTAATTATACATATTAAATCACGTGCGTCCCGTAAATATCTCCGGTACAAGGGAAGCGGCGCACACCCACCGCAGCACGATTAAAGTAGGCAAACGAACGGGAAAAATATATTAAAGCACAAACGGAAAGAGAGCACTGGAAGATCAGTTTGCGGCAGCAACCTTCTGAGGAGTGCTGTCCAACTTTCTGAACTTGGTCAAAACTCTCTTCAAGATATCTCTCTTCTTGGAGTTTTCTGCTGGTTTGGATCTTGCTTCTTGCTCCTTTGGCTGTTCGGCAGCCTCGTGCTTCTCAGAAGCCACGGCCTTCTCGCCGGATTCAGCTTGCTGCTTGACCTCACCCTGCTCGGCATTCTCGGTAAATGCCTCGGGGGCGTTTTGTTGGTCACCTGACTGGGCTGCCTCGGAGTCGCGCACCTCGTCCTGGACCTTCTCTTGTGTGACGGATTCCTGAGGGGCATGGTCGTTAACCTTGTTCTCTTCTGTAGGCTGGTGGGACTCAACAGCGTCTTCGGCTCTTTGCTCTACATCAATAGGCTCTTGTTCTGACTTTGGTGCTTCGGCTTCGGTAGGCTCGTTGTGGGTGTTTTCTTCTGGTTCCACGTCATATTGGTCCTCGTGTGTCTGGTCCTCTTCGCCTTTACTCTGTTTGTCGGCTAAGTCCTTTGGCTCGAGAATGAAAAGCTTGGAAGTTCTCTTCAACTTGTCCTTGAAACCCATGTTATGATAAGAATATAGTAATTGGAGCTGTAGCTAAAATACCACCGGAAAAGCAAAGTAAGAGGGGAGCATATCGAGGACACTTATATAGTGCAAGGCTGAGCTCAGTCACTAAGTTGACGGGGCTAGGCGGCAAAGGATAACACTAATTATTGAAAAAGCCTGCAAGAGTGCAGGAAGTACAGAAGACAAACACTCCTTGCGTCAAAACCTCCACGGGTGGAAGGGCACCCCAAACAAAATAGAACCAAGACAAAGGCAGGATGCGCTTTGACAAGAAAACGGGGACCGTGACAACATGTGTTTACAGTGTTTCCTTTGCTACATTATGCCTTTTTTTTTTTTTTTTTTTTTTTCTTCGACAACCAATTGAAGAGTCTCTTGGCTCACATCTCATTCTCACACCTGTGTGTCAACGCCCCAGGGGACTTCTGCCGCACCATGTTCAAAAATATCTCTGAGGCCGACCCGCACGGCTAAATTAGAACCAGCCGCCGCCGGCCGTTTCATCCCCGGCCGTTTCCACGGAGAACATGGAGGAGCAGGTCATCCTCTTTTGACAAGACGATCTTAAGATCAACACACGGTTGCCAACTACGCGAAAATTCTCTGAAAATTTATCTTTGCTTTTCGGTTCAGCCGTTTAATCTTCGTAACTACAATTCTTTTTTATTTTTTGTTTGTTTTATTGCCTTTCCTGTTTATCTTGGCTCCCCGGCATCGTCAGTCTGCTTCTGTCCTGCCGGAGTCCTGTTGGCAGGCTACTCGTAGCGCCGGCGTCACGCAGCCACCGTGCGTCTCGCAGAGCCACACCTTTAGACGAATGTATGTCAGCCCGGCCTACACGCAGGACTTAGATCGGACTTTGACGGTTGGAAACGAGCTACTTTGTTTGTGACATAAACAAAACAAACAGCTAACGGCATCGCGTCTCGCACGAGTCATATACTCTCTTTGGTATCTTGTCTTCCGCAAAAATATGTCAATTTCTTCAGCTTACCGTTCTTCCGACAGCACACCCGCCGTTGTCTGGTCCTGTCAGAGGATAGCGCGGGTACAGTGGAAATTCGCGAATATCCCTTGTGGCGTGACCGGCTGCATTCGTCTTGTGGTCTCTGTGTTTGTTAACCATAACACTGGCACTGGCATGTTATCTTGTAAGCCTGCTTTCATCTTGCATGTTGTCTCATGTTTCATTGTTCAATGCAAATCGCATCTTGACCTCAATTCCGGATAAGAAGAAAAATGTGGTGTGCCCCCATCCTCCTCCACATCGGCACATCGGGTTTTTTGCCCGTTAAGCTTCAACCTTTTCCTCGATGTAATAACGTCTAAATTACTACTCTTCGCGGCAACGTGTTCATTAGCATCGCCTCGATATTCCCTCCGCTGCATATGTATATGCTTCATTTATTGCACCACAAAAGCAGGTCAAGTTTATTTTTAGTCCTCTAATTCCTTCCGCAGTTTTGGATCTTGACTCTAGGTGCGACTCATGATTCACTGTTCTTAGAAGAATGCCTTTGGTCACGTGGTTTGTCTTGCGACCGCATAATTTTTCACAGATCGTAGCTTCCTAACTGTGCCAGCTGCAAATTAACAAATCTTACTAAAAAAAATACCTTATAGATAACAGCCAGGTTTGAAAAAAGGCCAGCGAAGTATTTTAATGTCATCCTCAGATACCCAGGTCCCAAAGATCGAAGATCTTTCATTGGCATCGCCTCTTTCTTTGACCAACTCGCATCTTCCTGATCTGTACGACTTGTCTTTGACCTTGGATCATACAAAACCAAACTTCTCAGGAAATGTTACCATTCCAGTTCTGAAGAATCTCCAGTTCAAGGGCTCAGCCGATGCTTTTGAGTTCACCCTCAATTGCTCCAAGCTCGTGGTGACAAAAGCATCTCTTCGTACTGCTGATAAAGAAGAGCTTATCAAACTCGCTCCCAAATTGGACAGAAACCAGCAAACCATCACTTTTACTGCTGATGGACCTGTTGTTAATCCTGTCTCTGTGGAAATAGCCTTTTTAGGTAGTGTGAAGGCCATCCAAACTTATCAGGATACCACATATGGCCTCTTCAAGACAAATTATTCGGACAGTGTGGAGGGTAAGTCTGATAACTACGTGATAGCTACGCATACTCAACCTTATGGCTGTCGAACAATTTTTCCTTGCTTGGATGAATTGGAACACAAGGTCCCTATCTCATTGACAATCATCACTAAGAATCGCTTCAAGGTTGTTTCCAACGCTCCATTAAAAGAGAAATCTCACGTTGAAATGGCTGACACAACTAAGCATGTCTTTGAAGCTACTCCTCCTATTGCTACCTCTGTCTTTGGTTTTGTCATTGGTGATTTGGAGGAAATTTCGGCTACGTCTTCTTCAAAGAACAACACGCCTGTCCGCATGATCACAACAAAAGGAGATTCCTCCATGGCTCGCTATGCATTGCAAGTAACCACCGCACTCTTGCCGATCTTCGAAGATATTTTTGGTGTTGCTTATCCCCTTCCCAAATTCGACATTGTTACCCTACCCTTTTTGAGTGACTGGGTGATGGAGAACTGGGGAATGGTGACAATTATTAAGGACGGCTTGTTAGTGAATGATCAGCATGCTGCTCCTCAAGCAACACGTCAATTAAGGCAAATTATTGCTCACCAATTGACCCATCAATGGATAGGTAACCTCATTACATTTGATGAATGGAAATTCATGTGGCTCACTGAATCCTTGGCAACTTTCGTTGGTGATTTTGCTTTGTCTATTGCTGCTTTGGAGTCCTCCGATGCTGAAAACTATGATTCTACGAAGTCAGACTTGGTGGAGACACTCATGGACACTGATTGTTTTTCATCCGAGCTAATCCCTAGTATTCAACAGCATATGAGTGATATCAATACGGGCCTTGATGCAACAACCGCATCCTTGTTTGAAAAGAATGCATATGATAAGGGAATGGTCATACTTAACATGGTTGCAACACAGATTCAATTAGAACAAAATGCAAAGGACATCTCGCCGTTCTTCAAAGCTTTCAAGTCTGCCTTGATCAAATACGAGTTTAAAACAATCAAACCATTTGATCTCTGGAACATTATAAATGAAGGAACTAAGTTTGATGTGTTAACCTTCATGCATTCTTGGGTTCGTTATGCTGGTTTTCCTTGTATCCAAGTCAGAGAGAAGAATGGTGGGATTCTGCTCGTGCAGCACAGATATTTCTACAACGAGGATGTGGAGAATTTAGGTATTGAAGATCCTCCATTTTATGTTCCTCTTTCTATCAAGTTGGTGGATGAGAATGCTAACGTTCGCTATGCAAGCTTGATGCTTTCTGACAGGTCAATGGATTTAGATATCAAACCTGAGCAACTAGTTTCTCTTAACTTCAACAAGCAGTCCTATTTTAAGACTGTCTACGAACCTGCTGTTGCCAATGAGCTTGCCAAAAAGTTCGCCGGAAATCTTTTGTCTCGTCTTGAACAGATCAGTCTTTTCAACGACTACGGAAAAATTCTTGGACAACCACACAAGGAAAAAGAGAGTGACATCTTTGGAAAACATCAGTTAATCTTTTTAATCAAACTCTTTGGCATTATAAGCAAAGAGGAGTGGCGGATAGACTACCACGTTTTGAAGGTTGCACTTGGATACTTGGAAATCATCAACAATATTCTTGTGCATTACTCAGATTACAAGGCCTTTGCAAAATGGCAAGATACTTTGGCATTAAAACTCATGAATAAGGTCGGGGGTTGGGACCAAATCACCGAACAAGTGGATTCAAATTACAACGCGCTTGAGTACGAGGTTAGAAACAGTATTTTGCAAATTGCAAGTAACCAAAATGAAAGCAAGGCCATTTGCAAAAAGCTTTACAAGAATTTTGTCAACTCTGGTGTTACCCACAAGTTCATTGCTAAAGAATTGTTCTCGAGCATGTTGAATGTGACAGTAGCCCAAGGAAACATGGGTGAGTACAAGCAGATTTTGGCCCTCGTTAAGAACGCAAATGTGTCGTATCTTAAACACACCAACGGAACAGGACAAGAACTTCAAACAGCTGCTTTGGCTTCTTTGGGTTTCGCTAAGAAGCCCGAGCTCCTACAAAAAACCTTACATTTTGTGAACACGAACATTGATTCCAAATTGATTGAGTTGGGCCTTTTGGGATTCAAGTATCATCATGAATCTCTGATTAGAGAAATGATTTGGGCATGGTACAATGTTAATTATGAACAATGGGTGAAAAGATCCCTTTACAAAGAATCCAAATGGGGCAAACAGATTGGGATCGCTGTTCAAAATATAAGTAAGATTGTGTTGGGAGAAGTTATGCATTATGACAAAAAAGCCATCGACAACTTTATACAGACGAAGATCGCAAAATTGCCTCCTCACCACTTCCAAGAAACGTGGAACACAATTAGAGATGAGAGCAAGGAAAAGGAGATTGTTGCATCTTTCTACGATGATCTCGTGGCTTCTTTGTGAGTAGTCGATTTGTACATAGAATAACTATCGTTTAAAATGCTATAGAAGATGATAGACTAGAATTGAAATGCTTTTCGAAGGTTCGAATTATGGGTGCGATGAATGCCAGCTAAATCTCCCATTTAATGCTGTTGTTGGTGTCTGTCTTGACTGTTTGTAGGATCGAATATGCAATGTTGTCGAAGGCATCGTAGTCCGCCGTGTTCTCACCGTATTTATGAGTACACTGTGAATGATTTCGTTTAGGATAAGACTGACTGCGATGCAATGACGACTCACTCGGTGCCTTTTGAAAGTTTCGTGATGAGATCGATGGCAGCCTCGAGAAGACTGAAGATGTATTGGAAAGCTTGGACTTCAAACGAGGACTTTGATTGCCAAACATTTTTTGTGTAAAATGGGACTTCATGTGTAAAATTTGTCTGAGGACTTGACTCAGTAGACGAATTCAGTCATCTTATATTTTCCCAAGAAATGCAAAGTTGCAACTCATGTACAGTGGAGCGATCTCACCTCGAGCGCATACAGGAGCACTGCTGTGCACGTACTACATTGTTTAAGATGATCGAGATCCTATGCGCGGAGGGGAAAATAAGCGACCTAGCGAGGAGATTTCACGGAATGGTAAACGCAGCCACGAATTTGACAGGTAAAGGTCATGTTGCGTTTCAAGTTACAAGAATATTAAAAGAGAATCAAGAATATCAGAATATGTTTGAAACAAATAGGATCTAGTTTAAACTTAGATGAACAGCTTTAGGCAGATCAGCTTCAAGCTTCTCAAATTTTTGAATTATTCAAAATTGACAATACTAGAGTTGTATTCAACTTTGTCGAGGGAAGGGGGGATCACGCAAAACGTCAGCGCTGCAGCAGAGATGAACCTGTTGGTCTATATACATTAGCCCCGTTAGAATACAGGTCCTGGTCTCCGGAGGGTATTTCCACCCCTGGCCAGATCGCGCGGTCTAATGTACACTCGGTGGCGTTTTCATTAGTACATTGGGTACCCCTGCTGCGCGAGAATTACTTCCAAAGGGGACAACGACAGTAAACATTTTAATGTCAACCGTTCCAGTCAATGGAACACGAAATTTCAGCTTTACGTGTCTGCTGAGAATCTCCTTTCTAGCGTAGTTCTGCTTTCAGGAAAATGATTCAATACTTCTTTTTACTTCTTCCCGTCTGCTGATTGAGAAGAGTGCGAAATACGAGAAATTTTGTTCCGACATTTTCACAAAGCATGGCTGTGTCTCGAACGAATGAAGTCTCCGAAGATCGACGTATGTCTTCGCACATACTATTTGGTCTTCTAATTACATTTCCCTTTTTGGTAACGTCTCACATCTTGCAACTCTCATTCAAATTTTCGTACCTTTTTTTAGTCGTCACTTTGATCTCCGTAGTCTCTTTGATACGAGAACTCAAGTTTCAGTTTATCCGAAATGATAAAAAATAAAATAAAAGTTCGAATCTCATGATCCCTTTTCCTTATTTCATAATCTTAAAGGGTATTCGTTGATATTGTTGTGCCTTTCACTGGGTAAATTGCAATTACCCCACTATTCTTTTGATTCGCCGTCATTGACATATTCCAAATGACAAGATACGTAATTACAGAGAATTGCTAATACGCCTTTCTAGAAGTACGGGTAATTCATTGCTGAATATCTTTGCTCTAGTTTAGTCAAGTAAAAATAATGTATTTATGCAGTATAAATTATTGCTAATCTATTGTTTTCAAGCCAAGTTCTCAATGAGAATGCTCCGTTTCCTCCTCTTCTCTCCGCTTCAATTCTTCTTCCAAATCTAGATTTTCTTGAATATCCCAGAGCTCACCGTAGAGAGAACCTGATTGTCCGATCAACAGTTGGTGGTTACCTTCCTCTTGCACAACACCTTGGTTCAAGACAATGATCTTGTCGCTGTCGGCGATAGTTCTCAATCTATGCGCAATAGAGACATTGGTGCACTTGTACTCACGGAAAGCAGATCTCAATGTTCTGAGAAGAGCTTGTTCAGTATGAGTGTCTAGAGCACTTGTGGCTTCATCAAATAATGTGATCGGAGCCCTTTTCAAAAGAAGTCTTGCAATAGCAAGTCTTTGCTTCTCTCCTCCTGAGATCATAAGACCCCTTTCACCAACAATAGTTTGCAAACCATCTGGCAATTCTTTTATGAGAGTATCAAGCTTTGCCTTGGCAATAACTTCATTAATCTCCTCGTCGCTTGCATCAAGTCTACCGTAACGGATATTCTCAATGATGGTATCGTTGAAAAGAGGTGTTTCCTGAGGAACAACACCAATGGATTTCCTGAGAGAGATCAAGTCAATCTTGGAGATGTCTTGTCCATCGATCAAAATTCTTCCTGAATCCACATCATAGAATCTGAACATGAGCTTCAAAATGGTAGACTTACCAGACCCAGATGGGCCTACTATTGCTACCCTTTGGCCAGCAGGGATTGTGAAAGAAGCATTGCGGAGGATGGGTCTGTCAGGATGGTATCCAAAGGTAACATTTTCAAATCTGACCTCACCAGGACTCGTGGGGTTGAAAGCCAAGTGAGGGGCACCAGGAAGACTTTTGATCTTGATATCATGGTTTTGAAGCTGGAACAAATTCTCCATGTCAAGCAAAGATTGCTTAAGCTCTCTGTACACAGAACCAAGGAAGTTGAGTGGCACAGAAAGCTGGAAAACTAACTGGTTAATAAGAACCAAGTCACCAACACTCAACGCACCAGAAGCAACACCCTGGCATCCCATATACATCATAGCAGTTAAAGCCAGAGTGAAAATAAGGTTCTGCCCAGCATTCAAGAAAGCCAAAGAAGTAGCCACCTTGATGGAGGCGTTTTGGAAATTGGTGAGGGCATTGTTATATTTCTTGCATTGGAAAGCTTCGTTGTTGAAGTACTTGACGGATTCAAAGTTTATCAAAGAATCTAAAGCCACCGATGCAGCCTTATTGTCTGCATTATTGGCCTGACGTCTAAAGCCAGTTCTCCAAGCAGTAGTACGCACAGTGAAGATGGAGTAACCAATCATAGTGGCAAGGGTAACTGCAGCAAATGAGAGACCATAATTGTATGTTAAAATACCACAAACAACGGAGATTTCGAAAGAAATAGGGATGATATGGAACACCATGGCGCTAAGCACATAACTAATACCTTTAGTACCACGGTCTATAGCACGAGTGAGACCACCAGTTTGCCTGGATAAATGGAAATTGAGATCCATGTTCAAAAGATGCTCGAAGGTATTGTTTGCCACACGCTTGATAGCCAGCTGTGCAACAGAAGCAAAGACGGCATTTCTAAGTTCCCCGAATAAGACAGCACCAAAACGAGCACCACCGTAGGCCAAAATCATAGCACCAATAACAGAGCCCACTGTGCCAAGTTCCAGAGACCAGTCGATGTTCATCTCATCGATAATACTCTTGAAGAAAAACGGAACCTGAACATTTAGAAGCTTTGAGCCTATCAATAACAGAAGAGCAACAATCACTCTCACTTTGAAGCTCGGTCTGTCTTTGGGCCAAATCGTTGCCAATAAGGATCTGAGCATGAAACCCTGGGAGGTAGAGATTTGACGGCCGAATAGATAGGTTGAGGAGTCCTTCTTGTCCTTAGTTTCCTCCTGAACTTTTGCAGAGGAGTGGACGCGTCTGACTATATTGAGAGCAGTGCCGTTGGAGGCTTTATGGAAGCATCTGCCAAAGCTGTCATTAACTAGTGAAGGACGATAAGAGACATTTGGACGAATATGGAGCTGGGAGATCGGGCTGGAAGTCAATTTTGGCAAGGCTGACTTAATGTGCCCCACTGAAACCCTTAATCGTAGTATAGAGCTCAGCATGGATGTGAATAGGTTGATCTAGATGAAGAGAAGTTGTGAATTTACTCTACAGAGGCATTTCGCAATGGTGGTTGTGGTTAAAAATTACGAGCCCGTGCATCCAGCTGAGCGCGCGCTTCCACAATCTGCTTTAGGGTGCAGCGGCTTCGGTTTTCTAAGAGGTGCATCCACAGCGTTTTATTGGGCGCATGCTAACCCGAGGATAACTTGATGAGCTGTGAAAGCGCAGCAAAAACTGAGTGAACATAATGTTTCCCTCTGTTATTCAGTTTTCTGTTAAAACAGCTTCCAAGATTAATATAGATTCTTTCAGGCCTTAATTTGGGTATTTTGTATATTTTTTTTAGTGGATGTGATTTTACAGTAAACTAGTATTATAGCTGCTGTGTGTAAAATAATGACCGACTTTGGCAAAAGTGAGAGATTTTGCAAAACGAGTGAATTTCAAAAAGATAGATAAGGCCCGAAATTATATAAAGATATTCATACTCAGTACTATAGAGCTTTGGGAATTAAAATTACTTATCAATTTATTTCTCTTTTCCTCTGATGTTTCCTCTGATGTCTCCTTTTATCGTACATTGAAGCTGAAAGAGGAGGCGCATACTTATGGCTCAGATGAATTTGCCTGCACAACTTCATTCATTTTGAATGGAAGATCATCAACGGAAAGTTCGTTACATGTATACAAAGGTAATTCCAAACGATATTAATTTTTTAGTCTATAAACACCATGTTCTCGTAAAATCTAGTTCTCAGCGTTGGTCTTAGAAGAGAACTCAGCCTGCTTAACCAAGTTTTCTGGAGCATCCATTCTTGGCAACATAACCTCGATCATTCTGATCTTAGAGTTCTCGTTGAACTCAGCGTTACCAAGCAACTTCTCAATCTCAGCAACAGTGCCAACACGCTCAGTCTGGTAGTTCTTAGACTTGAAGAGAGGCAACAAGGCCAAGTTGTCCCATGGCTGGATGTCGTTGTAGGTAGCGGTCTCACCGTGGATCAATCTCTCAATGGTGTAACCGTCGTTGTTCAAGACGAACAAGTATGGGGTGGTCTCCCACTTGACCATGGTGGAGATCTCCTGGACGGTCAATTGCAAGGAACCGTCACCGACGAACAAGATGACTCTCTTCTTAGGGTCGATTTCCTGAGCAGCCATGACAGCACCCAAGGTAGCACCAACGGTGAAACCAATAGAACCCCACAAGACCTGGGAGATACCCACACAGTTTTGAGGGAATCTGGATTGGACGATACCGAAAGCAGAGGTACCGGTCTCAGTGATGATGATATCGCCTTCTCTGAACCAGCTAGAGAATCTGTCCCACATCCACTCCTGGGAGATGGCAGACTCGGCAGCCAATGGAGCAACCTGCTTTGGTTGAGGAACTGGAACAGGCTTGTAGTTGGAAACGTGGCCTTCGACCTTGCTCAAAAGAGCCTGTAAGGTCTCCTTCATCTGGACACCTGGGAAGGTGGCCTGTCTGATCTTGGTGTAGTCAGAGTGGAACTCGACAATGTTCTTGGTCTTGTAAGAGTAAGAGAAGGAACCAGTGTTGAAGTCAGACAACAAGGCACCGATGGAGAGGACCAAGTCAGAAGACTCAACAGCCTCCTTAACAGCTGGCTCAGAAAGGGAACCAACGTAGACACCACCGAATCTTGGGTGCTTCTCAGAGACAGAAGACTTACCCATTGGGGTGGTGAAGACAGGGAAGTTAGTGGCGTTAACCAAATGCTCAACCTCCTTCTTGCAGCTGTGTCTGGAAGCACAAGCATCGACCAAGATAACTGGGTTCTTAGCGTCACCGACCATTCTCAAAACAGTCTCAATGACCTCGGACTGAGCATCTGGGTCGTTCTTCTTCAAGGACAAGTCAATTGGGGTGTCCAAGGTAGAAGCTGGGACGGTCAAGTCAACCAAGTTGGCTGGCAAACCGACGTAGACTGGTCTCTGGTGGACCCAAGCCTCTCTGATGCATCTGTCAATCTCCTTTGGAGCGGAGTTGATGTCAGAGATGAAAGCGGTGGTCTGAGAAATGTTGTTGGACATTCTGTGGAAAACAGTGAAGTCACCGTTACCCAAGGTGTGGTGCAACAACAATTGCTTGGCCTGAGCAGAAATGGATGGAACACCAACAACGTGCAACAAACCGACGTGTTCAGCGTAAGAACCGGAGACACCGTTCAAAGCGGACAACTCACCGACACCGAAAGTGGTGACAAGACAGGCGAGACCCTTGACTCTGGAGTAACCATCAGCAGCGTAAGCAGCGTTCAACTCGTTGGCGTTACCGGCCCATCTCATACCGTCAACTTCGTAGATCTTGTCCAAAAGGGACAAGTTGAAGTCACCTGGAAGACCGAAAATGGTTTGGACTTTGAGTTGGTTCAATCTCTCGAAAAGATATCTACCCAAGGTAATTTCAGACATGATTAGTTAATTGATTTGTTGTTGTTTGTAATAGTGAAGAAAAAAAAAGACCTTATCAGGGCCTTCATTTCCGTCATATATATACGCTGGCCAGAGATTGAAAGGGTACATGTGGTGGTATGATGGCAAGATTGCATAAGTGCATAGAGGCTGCTTTGGGTCAGCCCGGAAATATTCTTACGCGCATAAATACAGAACTTGCAGAAGAATTATGCGCTTACAAAGAATTAGGAAATTGAAGTCCGAGTTTTTCCTAAATTATCGGAATATTCGTACGTATGGTCATCGTAGGCGTTCGGCGGCTCCATGTAAGCGCATAACGTGCCCTTGATCGCCCATAGAAGTTAGATTGAAGAGATATGAATTCGACGTTCTTCTTCCGAATTTCTCCGTATTCGACTAACTATCGGATATTTTGTTTGGTATTTTCTAACGGGCGACTCTGGCGCGGTAGACCGCTGCCAACTGAGCTTGACGTATTCGATACTACGTTTTAACAGTCGCAAAATGACTAAATGCATTTTTTTTTTTAAAAAAAAAAAAAACAAAAAAACAAAGAACAAAAAACAAAAATAGAAGCACGACCGCTTAACGTGAAAAACGACGTAATTAAGTTCCGGAAACAGAGACTATTTTTTGTTTTTCTCACTAGTAACATAAGCTACGACTGGCTCTCAAAAAATTCTCGCCGTTCTCCAGATCCCCTTTTTCTTGCTGGAATTTGGCTGAAAAATAATAACCGCGTGTTATGCTGTAACCACCACTTCAGTCGGTCGATCATTCTTCTCAGATGATTGGGTGTGCGTCTTGAGTAGCAAGGAAGTGAGATTTTCTAAGCGCATATTCTCTAAGATTGGGTCATTTTTGTTCCGAATAGCACGACCGGCATTCACACATCCGTGCGAATATCTGTCAAATGCGAGAAGTACACACACACAGCTAAAAAAACGAGAGGCGGGTTCAAGGAACTGCCTCAAATACTGCCTCAAAGCAACCTAGCCTCTATTTAATTATAATCAACCCCGCCAAGTCCCTTTTTCCTTGCATGGAGACGTAATCCTCTTTTTTCAATCTCTTAATTTATTTCCTTTTTGTAGTACTTGTAGAGTACAATACTCTTCAATTATCCTACTCCTACACTAAGATCTTTTTTCCAGTCCGGTTAATTAGAGCACCAAGCAAACTTGGAAGGGCTGATTTTAAAAACAATGGCATAGTCACGAAATACTGAAAGCCATGTTGTTTACTTTAGTGCGCTCTGGCCGTGTTGTTTGTCTAGAAATGTCGTACAATTCTCATGAGCGCGTTTGTCTCGCCTTAGCATGGTTAAGACACTACCGCTCCGGGTAACAGGCGTGCGCCGGTATCACCTGAAATACATGTGAGGCGGTGACCCGTGACAACTACTCTTTTCCAAATCACGTTGTAAGAATCACGTTCTTTTGCTCCAGGTTCTCCACAACACAGAATCGAAAGTACCAAAACAAATCAAAACAAATTTGATAATTTGCAATTAACTTACTTGCACATTATCTATACAAATTCATCTAATTTGTATAATCCCAGTTTTTTAAATCGTTGTTTATTCGTTGTTTACAACATCCCCTTACCCCCCTCCTAATTTCGCTGCCAACCACGTGAACAAAAAATGCTGACCAAGAGAGAGAACGAACAATCCTTCGTGGACAACAACAAGAAACCAAAGATTGACGAGAATAAAAAAGATGACATAGCCATTGACTCTGAATTATTGGGAG
The DNA here is from genome assembly GCA_030573315.1 of Osmozyma mogii. NCBI lineage: Eukaryota > Fungi > Ascomycota > Pichiomycetes > Serinales > Metschnikowiaceae > Osmozyma > Osmozyma mogii. The sequence goes on from JAJMDB010000024.1 coordinate 31,994, forward strand.
ACCAGTCTTCTTACGCTAATTCTGGCAATGACGGTAACGAAAACAAAGACGATGATGATGCTGCTGTTGCAGCCGCTGCATCCTCCTTGGTTTCTGATAGTGACACAGCCAGTGCTGCTGCTGCCGCTGCTTTGAGTCATCAGCAACAACAAAGCCAGCAACCTCATCACCATGCTCACCAACAGCAACAACAACAGCAGCAGCAACAACAACAGCAACAACAGCAACAACTGTTACACCAAAGATTGTATGAGAATGCCTATGGCTCTCCAGTCCACCCTCAACACCACAGAGCTGATCAAACTTTGTTGCAGCCAACGACATTGCCTCCTCCAACCACAACAAAGCCACCTCACGGTCTGGATGAATGGCACAAGGTGAGAAGAGAGAACCATAAGGAGGTTGAGAGAAGAAGAAGAGACTCCATAAACCAAGGCATCAAGGAATTGGCTGCATTGATACCAACTCCTGACACTAACAAGGCTCAAATCTTGCAAAGAGCCGTTGAGTTCATCAGAAGATTGAAGGAAAATGAGAACAACAACATCGAAAAATGGACATTGGAGAAATTGTTGACGGAGCAAGCTGTCAGCGAGTTGAACGCTTCAAATGAGAAGTTAAAAGCTGAATTGGAAAGAGCTTACCGCGAGATCGAAACATTGAGGAGGAAGATCGATGAGAAGGCCTGATTTATCTCGTCTTTCTTATTACTTCCGAATGCCTTTTATGAATCTGTATCACTACTAGTCTTTTACTTTTCTTTTTATACTTCCTCGTTGTATTTTATATTTGTTTAATGATAATCATTTGAATTTGTACTATTAGAAAACACAAAATTTTTTAATTGAATGTCATAAGTTGTCTTGATGCTCATTAAATGCTAATTAATTCATAGATATAATCCGTATGATGAACACAGATAATAAATCACTGGGTCTAGGACGAAGTCTCAGATTCTGGAACATGATTCTTATAAAGCTTTTCATACCTCTTGACCTCTTTTTCGAAAGTGGTGTATTCCTGGCGCATTCTGTATAAGAATGGTTCGTATTTCAAAGGCTTGAAGTCCGGAGCATGTTCAACTATTGACTTCGTGGACTTTCCAAATAGGAGTCTCATGATTTCTGCTTCATGTAAAGCTGTGGAGTCCCGGGACACGACATAGTCCATCATTATATCATCGTTACGAAGCAAATCTAGAAGATCGTCTTCTTTGAGCTCCAATAAGGTAGCGATTTCGCTCGTTGTCAAGTCACCCGAAACATCCGGCTTGTTGATTTTTGTATGAGAGTGAGTGGATTTGGTTCCATGATATTTGTTCCACTGCTTCCGTGCCCGTAAGAAGAACTTAAGGTTATCTTGAGAAAGCCAAAGTCTCAACTGAGGCATGAACAAACGACCAGAAAATACTTTTTCAAGAAGACCTTTCTGTTTGTATTCAGCAGTCAAGATATCGGAATATCTCTTTGGAATGTAAGCAATTTCTCCTTCAACGTAAGACTTAACGAGCGGAGAAAGCTCAGCAAGGCTCAGGAAGTGGTAGTTTCTGCAATTGTAAACCTGTAATTCATTGTTCACAGCTTCATGTGCATGTTTATCTTCAGCCATAGTATCTGGAAGAATTCCCATGTATCTTTCTGGTGCCTTATCTCCGCTGACTGCAAGTCCAGTGATATCAATATACAAGCCAGAATCAACGTCAATAAACCGTGCATCAATATTGTTCTGCCCATTACTGTGGTCTCTGACAGTGATCTAAGAGCCACAATCAAGGAAGTATCTTCCAAAACCATCATTAGCATCCTCAACAATAAGGGACTGGTTAAAGTAAAGCCCGAGCTTGTGCAAATCCATAACAGGGACTTGCACATCGATGTCGTTATCCCATGGGAATGCTATACCATTCCAATACCACGACAAAAGGGAACCATGCGCCATCCAAGTGGTGATACCTTGCTTTCTGCAAAAAGATAACCAAGCTCTGGTCATTCTGTGGAGTGCTGCATTTTGCTCAAAGGAAAATAATTTAATTCCACCAAAAAATCTCCAGTCATAGTGGTCACCAATTGCTGTATCAAAGATTCTGGCTTCTGCAAAATATTTTGGAGGACTATCTTGTTTTGCAAGGGAAAATCTGATGGAGTCAAGGTAGTTCTTCTCATGAACATTAAGAGTTTTTTGAGATTCTTTCACGCTGAGTTCCTTTTCGATTGTGATAGGCAGAAGAACAAAATCTTTATGCTGCAACTGAACCTCATAATCATTGACCACTTTATCCTTTGTAGGAACAATATGTTTTTGTAACAGCCTGAATTCCTTAAGTGTATTAATATTTTTCAGTCCCAGACGCTTGATATAGTCATCAACCATGCCATTATGAAGGAGTTTCTGTCTTTTTCCGGTTGTCAAATTATAAGAGCCCGAATCGGTCAAAAATATAACAGAGGTTGGAGGGGGAGCTGAAGTATACATATACGCTCTGCCTGCGATAAGAGCTTTCTCAGGGGTCATTCTGCCGGGGTATGAAATAACATTGAATCCAAAACGGAGTCTGTTTCCATCATCATATTCAGCTGGAAGCTCAGAGTCTTCAATGCAAAATTGCTTGGGGTCCAAAGCATCATGTGGGTTATCTTTCCCCTTGCTTTTCCACAATTCTTCTTCTTTCTCTCTGTTGTCCAAGATGTCACATCCTGTTTTCTTTCCACCAGAGAAAAGATACTTATTTAAAATAGACATGTCCATCCAATCAGCCCAATGGAATGGAGCACGCACTTCGGCGCTTCCGTGATTTTTCTTGATGAAATCATAGTAAAAAGCCAACGTGAAACGAGGATCAAAAGGCTGAACGTCCTGGCGAATTTCATCTGGCTTGTAAAAGTAAGATGGTATTTCGAGTTGAGTCTGAGAGTCTACTAGTTCTGTGTCAATTGCCCAGAATACATCTTCAACATCATTGGTGCGACGATCTTCTAGCAATTGAGTTACTCTCTTGTTAAATGCGGAGTCTGACTCAGTATTCAGATTTGCGTTTGAGCTCCAGACTGACAACGCTAGAGAATCTAGGAAGTTGGGAGCATTTCGTGATCGAAGGGAAGACTGTAGTAAAACAGTTGTGATAAATAGAAGTAAGCCAAGAATGACCCCAATTTGAAGAGATTTCTTTCGCCAACCGATAAGCATTTTTTTATTCGATCAAGTTTTGGAACTGCTGTTGTTCAGGTATTTGAGGAATAAAAGGTAAGGGAACTTAAGGATGAAGTGATGCCTTAGGACAAATAAATGAATGGATAGAATAATTAATGGCAAGGAAAATGAAGCAATGCTTCTTATGTTGTAATTGGGAGGGGTATTAAAGGATCCAAAAAAATTCTATTGCGGTAATGGGCGGGATAACTTAGACTGACGACGGCGGAGGCTGTGATCAGGGGATCTTAGATGAGAGAAGTCGTGTGACAAAAGAAGCTGTTATAAGAAATAAGCTGATACAAAAAAAAAAAATAAGCAGTCGTTTAAAAATATTGCACTCGGTCTTGAGTAAGAATACACCCAACAATGGGGTAGAAGCGAGACCTATTGTTTATAAAAGCGGGCTACGGTGTAGAAGAAGTTATGGCAATTAAGGAACAAGGTACCCTGCAATGTGTGCAAAATTAATTTTTTTCTTTCATTATCCTGTCTGCAGCCAGTTCTGCAGGATTATGCTCCGCCAGACAATAATGCTGTGCCGAGCTTTCAGCAATCGGCGTGCTTGATCAGGTAACGGTTTGGAAGAAACACGAGAAAAAAGGTAACTCGAGTGGTATCTGTTTACTCGGGTGTACACTGATGAACCATGAATTTTTTGTTGTGGTATCTTGTAATTCATACACATAAATTCAGGAACAAAAGTGTAATCGAAAGCTGTAGGTACAGTTACTAATGTAGGTACGCGGGATTATGGTCCTATCTCTTGCAATGAATACTCTACTGATACAAATGCACTCTCTCATGGAGAAGCGGCTGGAATTGCCATTCATTCGATTGGGCTGAGGGCAAAGAATCAGCTTGACAGTTTTTCCATGCACATATCATTTCAGCTCAGTTAGTGAAATTCAATGGTAGTTTCCCCTTACGTGCAAGTTCAATTGGATCGCCGGGCATGCAGACAGCATGCATGCGTGATCTCCGCGAAAATCTCTTGGCAAAAGCATATGAAGGTCGCAGCACCAGGTCACAGTGAGGTCGTGTGACTGATGCTGCTTGGTTAGAAAGAAAAAAGTAAGAACAAAGAATCCTTCGGTTTTACGACAACACATATCCTTGGCCATAAAACAAAATTAGGGTTACTGTTTTGGACATTCCGCGCCCGTCGGTCGCGAGCATGAATACACGCCCGCCCTAGACGTCTAAGCCCCGAATGTTTTTAGTAAACGTTACGGTACAATACACTGCGCTCTGGAATCACAATTAGCTCAACGGAAGTTGTTCCCTGACTATTTGGTAGTGTCGGTTAAAACTACTTAATCCCGTGTCTGTTGTTTACGTAAGTGTCCAATGCCCTAGTAGTTTCCTAGAATTTAAGGACAGATAAAAAAAAAAAAAAAAAAAAAAAAAAAAAAAAAAAAAAAGGGCAGTGCTTGCTTCGCTCACATCACGATTCCTGTATTCACTTGCTAACGGATATACCAAAAAAGCTTCTTATGGTTCGTGCGGAGAACCCCTGTAAACGGTTTACTGCTCTTTTAGGGTAAGAATGGTAGCTTGCTGTTATTCAGTAGATTCGAATTATTCGATACCTCGCAAACTATTTTGAAAATGCACACGAGTTTTTAAATAAAAGCTGTCGATGATCCTTGTAAAAAATATTTGTGCAAATAAAAATATTGAGGAGGCTTGATTTATGTTGACGATCATCCTCTAGCAAGTGTAGTGAAGTCATCTAAACGGAATCCTTTCATTGTGCTACTATGAGCGTTTAAATAAAAAACGTGTACTTTCGTTATTTGATTGTATCATGCATTTTTTAAATGACACATTTTTCTCGTAAAATAAATTTTTCCGCCATAATCGAGGATATCCTTGCTGAGGCTCAAAAGAACTACTGAATGCCGTCAAGTAACCACTGATTTCTTCTGATCACCACACAGTTCATATTCAGAAATCTCAAAGGGCATACCTGAAGCCCGAAATATTACAAGAAAACTTTTCATCATTTTGTTTAGCTTTTTTTGTTGCAGAAGAAGGGCCAGAAATAATATCCGTGTTCTCAATGTTAGTTTCGCCGTTTCCGCCAGTAGTCTATTCCCATTTTGGCTGTATACACGAACGCTCATCGGTCGCATTTTACTTTCGGTTAAGCAACACCTGCTTCGCTTCTGTTATGAGAATATTTGCCTCAAATAATATTTTTATTCTGAATCAACGGCCAGGTTGCTCTTGAAATAAAAACATTAAGCTTTCCCTCCACATTTTTAACTTTTCTTCTTGCACTCCTCAGTATGCTTCAGTGTGCTCAGCAGTGCGGAGTTCGCCGCGTCAGCCTTATCTAATCGCGCGTGGTTTCCAATCATGTCAACCTCGAAGAACTTTATCGGATCTTTGGCACACTGGGCTATCCATTTTTAGCTGTACTTGAAGTTCACGGATTAAAATCGAAATTCAAATAGATTGATGAATTCTTCCCGTTAACCGGTCCAGCCTGGATATAATAACTTAAACACTAGCTCTCATTTGCCAGTTGAAAGCCATGTTCGGCGATTTTTTCAGCCCTTGCATTCCTCTGATAGGCGTGCACACAAATCTAGATATGATGTGGACATCTAAGGATAGTCCTGCATTCACAAAAGACAGTGGATGTGATTTGGTCTTAAATTGACAGCATTTGGCCCGTCGAGCTCTTGGAATTATCTTTTGTTGAAACAATGGACCAGGTCAAAAGGTTCACCAACAATATAGTCCACAAGTGGACGACAAGAGATGGTTTCTTTGGCGACTATGACTACTCATATCTATTCATTCCAGACATACCATTCACGAAGAAACCCCCCAAAACACAGCCGTTCTTCGGCTTAGACTCAGACATGCCCCTTCTCCTCGGCTTTCTACTTGGATTCCAACATGCTTTGGCCATGTTGGCTGGTGTTGTATCCCCTCCACTCATCATAGCGGGTATAGCAAATCTTGACACCCATCTTACAGAGTACTTGGTTTCAGCGTCACTTATCACATCAGGCATACTATCGTGTATTCAGATTACACGTTTCCACATTAAAGGTACCAGATACTACATCGGCACAGGCTTGCTTTCGGTAGTTGGTACATCCTTTTCCACAATCAGCATCGTCTCCAAATCCGTTCCTATGATGTACGAGGAGGGTTTCTGTGCAACAATAGATGGAAAGCAGCAGCCTTGTCCTGATGCTTATGGCCGGGTCATTGCAACTGGTTGCGTATGTGCTCTCTTGGGTGTTCTTCTTTCCTTTACTCCACCGAAAATTCTTCACAAGATTTTCCCTCCGATAGTGACGGGCCCGGTTGTTCTCTTAATCGGAGCCAACCTCATTCAATCCGGCTTTCAGGACTGGGTTGGTGGTTCCGACTGCGTGGGAAAGGTGTGTGGGACCGGATCTAAAGCAGCTCCATGGGGATCGGCTCAATTCATTGGGCTCGGTTTTTTGGTGTACCTTTCCATTATCGTATGCGAGAGGTTCGGTGCCCCGATTATGAAATCTTGTGCCGTCATTGTTGGTTTACTCATTGGATGTATTGTTGCAGCAGCCTGTGGATACTTCTCTTCCCACGATATCTCTGCAGCACCAGTGGCCACTTTCCCTTGGGTCCATACATTCAAGTTGCAAGTGTACGGACCTCTTGTGTTGCCATTTCTTGCAGTGTATCTCGTTATTGTCATGGAGGCAACCGGTGATATCACTGCCACATCTGATGTTTCCAGATTGGAGGTCGAAGGCGAAATCTTCGAGTCAAGAATCCAAGGTGGAATTCTTGCTGACGGCTTCAACGGTATCCTTTCCGGTCTTATGACTGTTACCCCAATGTCCGTTTTTGCTCAGAACAATGGTGTTATTTCAATCACCAAGTGTGCCAACCGCCGTGTGGGTTACTGGGCCGCTTTCTTCTTGATTATTATGGGAATTTTCGGTAAATTCTCAGGAGCCATTGTGTCTATTCCAAAGTGTGTTTTGGGAGGTATGACTACATTCCTTTTTACCTCTGTCACTGTGTCAGGCATCAAGATTATTGCCGGTACTGAGTTCTCGAGAAGAGACAGATTTCTTCTCACTGCATCATTACTTCCCGGTTTTGGTGCTACTTTAGTGCCAAACTGGTTTGACAATGTTTTTACTTACAAGGGAGACAACAAGTCACTCGAGGGCTTTTTCAACGCAATCGTTTTGATCATGGAGACCGGGTTTGCAGTGACTGGGTTCCTCGGGGTGATTTTGAACTTATTCTTGCCGCAAATGGCAGACGAAGTTGAAGAAATCAACGAAGTTGTTTTAGAAACAGTTGGCTCTGCTGACAACCATGCTCTTGAAGTTTACCGCTCCAAGCAGGAAGAAGCTCACGTTCTCCACAATATAGACGAGTACTCCTCCAGCAAGTGGTAATGCGTTGAAGATTCAAAAGAGTGAGTCACTCATAAATGGTCTACAAAAGACCACGCAAAATTACGACATCTACAAAAATGATGTTGTTTCATCTGTTAATAGAGACCTTTCTCACTGTGGCTGCACTTAGGCGCTTGTACTGAAGTGGAGTGCACCACGCTTTTGGCATTTCCATGCGAAAATGTCATGGCACGAGGGACCGAGGAAAAAGTGACCTATGGTGGACCCACAGTGACCAGTGTATTTATTTTTACATAATAAATTCAATTAACGTTCAATACAATTTGCTTGTGGAATAACCTTAAAGTTCTCGCAACATACTTATTTTTGGATTTGGATTCCGTTTTTTTTTCCGATGTACATCTAATTTTCTTTAGTCTCCCTTATCTTCCGAGACTGCAGTTATCAATGCGGAGCTATTGGTGCTCAGGCCTCGGTTTGTCCGACCCGTTTGACGCACAAATATCATCCTCATCCAAACTCCGAGAATTGATTCCGAAAAATCACCACTCGGTACTCATTCCTTATAAAGCCACCCACTTTTCCAAAGTATATTTATTTCAATAATGGAGATGTCTGTGGCACCGATAGTTGGCAAGACCAAAGGTCCCCTTCCACTATCAATCTTGTTGAGATTGAACTCCACATTAAAGAAGTCAATTTTTTCCAAAAAATTTTACCAAGAAATTAACGATAAGGTGCTTGCCAGTTCCTCTACGGTCGATGCTAATCTCTATTTCATTTGCTACTTTACGTTATTGTTGAGTTCGATCTTGAATAACAAACCAAAAATCCAGGCCTTCTTAGCCAGACAGAAAATCAATCTTTTAAGACTCGTCAACAACACATTCAACACCAACTTTCAAACGAGCGAAAAGGTGGTCCTCAAAGAAAAATCAGAAAAGGAGGAGGCCGAAAGTGCATACAAGTCGAACTTGGCTGTTCACTTGAAGGCTATTTCCTCATACATTTCGGACGTTAGAATCTTCAATAGATTAACTGATTCCATTAAGTACGTGCCATGGATAGTGAGTGAATTTTCCGCCATGGTAGACCCCACTTTGGCAGCACCTAGATTCGATAGAATCATCAACTTCCTTCAGTCCATTAATTGTCTTGTCTTGGAGTTCTTAGAAAACGCCGGTTGGTTGACTGAACACAACTGGGTGGGCACCAGTGACAACTTACACTGGTCCACCGAAACATACATCTGGTGCTCCAGAGTCTGGGGTGCATACATTGTCATTGAGATTCTCGAACTTTTCAGAAGAACCCCACTTAGTAAGTGGAACCGCTCCTGGGCTTTAGCTGTATTCAAACAAGCCGTCCAACTTCCACTTGTTGTCCACTGGTCTTTGCACTCTGGTTGCTTGACTCCATTCTGGGTTGGTCTTTGTGGAAGCGGTGCTTCTTGGTGGAACTTTAGGGATATATGGCTTTCATTGGATTTGAAATGAGCTCAAAAATGATCAGGCTCGACAGTATTTATAGAAGCAGGCATTCTGTATAAATATCAATACAAGTAATTGCATTTCTAAAGCATATGTATTTGCTTATTTAGCAGCCGTTGGAGTATCATTTCTTTCCAACTGCCTGGATCTGTCAAAGTAAAGATTAGGATGATTAATGTGCAAGTTCTCATTTCGGTTTTGAAGTTGCTGCTTATGAGTAAGTTCAAAGACTCTGGTGCATGCAACGGTGTAGTCATTTTTGTTAACATCTTCAACAATGCCATTTATATCGTGTTGGTCCTTGATTCCCATGTCACCCAAGGTCAGCAACAACAGGTCTAAAGGTAAATCACGATAAGGACAGCCATGATATTCACCACGCTGTGGTTTAGGCTTCAGCAAGATGGTGCCACAGTCCCACGGACGATAATTAATCCGTCCACCTTCAAGACCGTATGTGTGTCTGACATTATATTTATATTCCTTGTTGAAAGTGTCCACATTCATCTTGGATGATTTAGTGAATTGGAAAGCCCAGAATTTCAAAGCCTCATCCACATTGAGTCCAATGCCTTTCAAGAAAAGAGACAACTGTTGTCTGCCATTATACTTTAAGTGAGAGTTGAGTATCATGTTCTTCTGCAAGTAAGAAGCACACAAAGGAAAGTGCTTGGTGATATGGGGTGTTGCAACAGATGTGGCAGTGATATCCGAGGCATTCGCCAGGTCGCCGAAATTGTCGTACTGGATACTTGCGAAGTTTCTCGACATGTTTGTAAGCAATGGGAGCAAACGGTCATCCTCTTCGAGTCTGGGTATTGCCTGGAAAGTCTTTATAAGTGCGTTTCCTAACAGCTCGGTAAAAGCCACAGAGAGAAGATTAATTTGCAATGTAGATGGAATGTAGGCAAAACCTGCCAGGAGGAAAACCTGTCTCTGTGAGACCAAGTTTGGAACCTTTTCAAAAGGCAACTTGATGAAATTTTCCTTTGTTCTGATGTGAGATTTCAACTGCTCGTGGCTGAAACTAAAGTTTGGATCGCCAGAGTTCTCGACAGCAAGGATGGTACGGATGATGGGACCCGAAGCAGCGATGAGCTTGTCCATCTTTTCGATTTTTTCTTCCTTAGAGATGTACTCCCACAGCAATCTATGGGAGTTCAATTTGACAAACTCGTGTTGCTCTTTTGGCTGGAGCATATTATATCTGATTTTGAAGAGCGTGGCTTCGTTTTTCAAAAACTTTTTACGGAGCTCCTCTGTACGGCAAAAGACAAGACGTAATGTGAAATGGGAGTAGTAGTCCTTCTTTCTCTCAAAGAGAATCTGATCATCTGCACCAGACGATGGGGTAGGGTTAAGGGGCAAGAATTTGAGCAAAAGAGGCTTGATAGTGGCTTCGATATCTTTCAAAGCTTTTGAACGAGCCAAACAAGACTCAATCTCAATAAGGATCTTGAGTCTATCGATGGCCCACGTCTCAAACTCCTCCAATGTGATTTCCTCTAGAGGTGGCGCGTCATAAAAGCTCAATCTGCAAGGATATAGGGCAGCCGAAGACTCTGCGTACGAGGAAACTTCCTCAAAGTTCCTTCTGCCGGCAGTTCTTCTCTTTGTTTGTCTAAACATATGGTATCAAGATGACAGTCGAAATCTGACGAAAGCGCGTTATCAAGAAAGTGGGGCTGCGCTCTTATTATGTTTTTTCCTCAATGTTTGGTACAAGACGCGTTGCGCGTAGGTCGGTTGCAGGCATACAGGCCGCGAGAACCTCGTGGGTGCAAAACAGGACTCTATTTCGTTTTGAGTCCGTATTCATATTCTTTTCTAAAACTGGAGTCTCCTCAACTTGGAGAGTGAAGCTTTACCAGTTTTTAGGTCAACAGAATTATCCTCTTTTTTTCGGGGTTAGAGCCGTCTTCTGCTGAGTGTGATTGAGCTAGCTTCGCACCAGTACATCCGGGACAACGGCGAGTCAAGCAACAAAAAAAAAAAAAAAGTATCACGAAAACACGTTAACTCACTACAGTCTTAACTGCCGTTTTTCATCGAGAAACTAATTCAATCATGTCGGAAGTCTCGATTGATGCAACAGTCTTCCACAAGAGATTGTCCATCATCCAGAAAAACTTGGCTTCTCAAGACTATCCGCTTTCTTCTTTGGTCTTCTTTGTTGGAGCCAGGGATGATGAGTCTACCTACAAGAAGTCCACAATCCTTCAGCTCTGGCTTTTGGGTTATGAGTTTTCCCACACTGCTATTTACATCACTCAGGACAAGTGCATCATCTTAACTTCGGAGGGTAAAGCCAAGCACGTCAAACACTTGACCACAAATCCAACTACAAACTCGAGCACCTTGGAGGTATGGACTAGAACCAAGGACACCGAGCACAACAAGTCCCTATTCAAAAACTTGGTGGATGAGATCAAAAAGAACTCGAGTGCTGAAGCCAAGGTCGGAACCATAACTAAGGACCAGTTCAAGGGCAAGTTTATCGACGAGTGGAAGGAGATCCTGGACCCTGAAAACCTTGAGTTTGAAGATGCAGCTGTTCTTGTATCCAAGAGTGTGGAGTTGAAAGACTCCGATGAATTTAACTCTACTCAGTTGGCCTCTAAGGCTTCGATTGTCATGATGGATTCCTTCACCAATGACATGATGGTTGTTGTTGACGAGGACTTGAAGACCACCAACATCGATATCTCCGACAAACTCGATAAGAAAATAGATTCCTCCAAGTGGGTATCCAAGCTGGCTCTCGGCAAAAAACTCTTGCAATCTAACAAAGACTTTGATCTTGAGCAAGTGGATTGGTGTTACTCTCCTATTGTTCAGAGTGGAGGTGAATATGACTTGAAGCCAAGTGCTTTGTCCTCCGAGAAGCGTTTTGTCGGTGATGGTGTGATCATTGCATCTCTTGGTTTGCGTTACAAGAACTATTGCTCCAACATCGGAAGAACATACTTGATCGACCCAACTCCAGAGGTGTCAGCAAACTATGATATTTTGTTGGAGTTACAGAATCACATCACAAAGAATCTCTTGAAAGACGGTTCCGTGGCAAAAGACGTTTACTCTGAAGCCATCAAGTTTATCGAGTCCAAGAACCCAGACTTGGTTTCTCACTTCACAAAAAATGCAGGCTGGTTGACTGGTCTTGAGTTCAGAGACTCTACCCTAGTCCTTAATGCGAAAAATGACAGAAAACTTATAAACGGTCAAATCTTCTCCTTAACCATCGGCTTCTCCAATCTCCTGAACGAGAAAGCTAGCAACCCTAAGTCAAAGAACTACGCCTTGCTTCTCACAGATACTTACAAGGTAAGCGAGGGCGAAGCGATTTTGCTTACTGACTACCAAAAGAGCAAGAGGGAAATAACATTCAATCTTAAAGATGACGACAAGCCATCTCCTGTCAAAAAAGAAAATGGTGACGAAAAGGTCAAGTCCGAGAAGCCACCAAAGGCTGAAAGAAAGCCCCCTGCTCCAGAGCCAAACTCTAGAATCTTGAAGAGCAAGTTGAGACACGAATCAGTGGCAGCTGATGAAACTAATGCTGAAAAGGCTCGTCAAGAGGCACAAAGAAGACTTCACGAAAAGAGACAACAGGAAGGTATTGCCAGATTCTCTCAGGCAGATGCTACTGATGGCTCCGATTTGAAGCCTGTGTTCAAAAAATACGAGTCCTATGTTAGGGAGTCCCAGATTCCAAGCAGTGTGAGAGATCTTAAGATCCACATTGACTACAAGAATCATACCATCATTCTTCCAATATCTGGCCGTCCTGTTCCGTTCCATATTAATTCTTTCAAGAATGGTTCTCAGAATGAGGAGGGTGATCACACATACTTGAGATTGAACTTCAACTCGCCTGGTGCTGGTGGTAACACATCTAAAAGAACTGAGCTTCCATACGAAGACTCTCCAGATAATCAGTTTGTTAGATCCATTACATTCAGATCGAAAGACCGTCAAAGACTTGTTGATGTCTACAAGGCCATTCAAGATCTCAAGAAGGACAGTGTCAAGAGAGAGGCTGAGAAGAAGCAGCTTGCTGACGTTGTTACCCAAGGTAACCTTATAGAGCTTAAGGGATCTCGTGTGAAGAAATTGGAGCTGGTTTTCGTAAGACCTACTCCAGACACGAAGAAGATCGGCGGTGTGCTTCTGATTCATGAGAACGGTTTAAGGTACCAATCCTCCTTCAGAGCTGACCAAAAAATCGATGTTCTCTTCTCGAACATTAAGCATTTGTTTTTCCAACCTTGTAAAGATGAGTTGATTGTGATTATCCACTGTCACTTGAAGAGTCCTATCATGATTGGAAAGAGAAAGACGGTGGATGTTCAGTTCTACCGTGAAGCCAGTGACATGGCTTTCGATGAGACTGGAGGCCGTAAGAGAAAATACAGATACGGTGACGAGGATGAGTTGCAGCAAGAACAAGAGGAAAGAAGAAGAAAGGCCATGTTGGATAAGGAATTCAGAACGTTTGCAGAAATGATCAGTGATGCTTCCCATGGTATGCTAGATTTGGACATACCATTCAGAGAGTTGGGCTTCACAGGTGTTCCATATAGATCTGCTGTTTTCTGTATGCCAACAAGAGATTGTTTGGTGTCGTTGATCGACCCTCCTTATTTGGTTGTCACACTCGAAGAAATTGAGATTGCACACTTGGAAAGAGTGCAATTTGGCTTAAAGAACTTTGATCTTGTTTTTGTGTTCAAGGACTTCAGTAAGCCCGTTGTTCACATCAACACTATTCCAATGGAGTTATTGGAGGATGTGAAAAACTGGTTGACAGATGTTGACATTCCTTACAGTGAAGGTCAAATGAACTTGAACTGGGGTGCTCTTATGAAGCAGATCACCAGTGACCCTTACGGTTTCTTTTCTGATGGCGGTTGGCTCATCTTGACTGGTGAAGGTGACAGCGACGAGGGTGATTCCGAAGAAGAAGAGTCTGAGTTCGAAGCAAGTGACGACGATCCTTCAGATGAGGAAGTTGGAAGTGAAGAGGATGACGACAGTGAAGCCTATTCATCTGACGGATCTGGAAGTGGCAGTGAAGAAGATGAAGAGAGCGAAGGTGAAGACTGGGACGAATTGGAGAAAAAGGCTGCTCGTGAGGACAGCAGACGCGGCAGAGAATAAGAAAAGCACTTTACATAATAATCAAAAAAGTCTTGATTCATAGCAATTGTAGGTAATTAATATTTTTCATTGTCTTACACCTGAGGCCTCAGTCAAAGAAAAGAGACGCGCGTTGGCCATACTTTCGCTTTGCAGGAGTAGGAAAACATGCATAACGTACAGGTAGACGGCGGATTATCGGTTCTCAGATCAAGAAATATTCTCAATTTGCTCGTACTGGGCTGGTTGGACAGCTTAATACAGTCATATTGCGAACAGAACAGAACACTATCACAAGAAAAAGCGTTTTATTTGCTCCTCACTGTGCTTATAAACTTTTTTTTCCAGTAGTCGAATACGGCTAGTTTTTAGTGCCACCGCATACACCAATTTGATCTCGCGGAAGGTTGATTTGGCGCGACAAAGGTGTACACACAGCCAAAAAATTAAAAAAAAAAAAAAAAAAAAAAGAAAATGCAGAGGAGAGCCCCCAGAGGCACGGGTGTGCACTAGTTGTGAATTCAACACGTCTTTTTTCTAAGTACTTGCCATTTCAATCATCTTCGGAGTGATCTCAAATATTTCCTCAGCTTGTTAGATTAGAACATCTGTTGGTCTACACAAAGCACTGAACAATTTTGTGTTTGTTTTAATTCCTGCAGGACTCTGGCTTATTGACAACGCACAACAAAGCGTAAGGCTGGACTATACAAGAAAATATCCATACACAAACAACAATAATGAGTGATAACACGGACGACTACTCGTACGATTACGAATACTTATACAAGATCGTGTTGATCGGAGACTCTGGAGTCGGCAAGTCCAACTTGTTGTCGCGTTTTACGAGAGATGAATTCAACTTGGAGTCCAGATCCACTATTGGTGTCGAGTTTGCCACACGTACCTTGGAAATCGACGGCAAGAGAGTCAAGGCACAGATCTGGGATACCGCAGGCCAAGAGAGATACCGTGCGATCACATCTGCGTACTATAGAGGTGCCGTCGGGGCGTTGATCGTATACGACATTTCCAAGACAGAGAGTTACGAGTCTGTGTCCAGGTGGTTGAAGGAGTTGAAGGAGCACGCTGACGCCAACATCGTCATCGAGCTTGTCGGAAACAAGTCTGATTTGGACCACTTGAGAGCTATCCCCACCGAAGAAGCCAAGAGCTTTGCCACGGAGAACTCCTTGTTGTTCACCGAGGCCTCTGCCCTCTCATCAGACAATGTGGACTTGTCCTTCCACCAGCTTTTGAAGAATATCTACGAGATGATCAGCAAGCATCAGTTAGACACTGATGAGAAGGTGTCTTCTGTCAAACCATCAGGCGGGCCTACGATCTCATTGACACCTGCTCCACAGGAGAAGAAGTCAAAGAACTCATCCAACTGCTGTTGAGGTGAAGAAGCCTTGGGATTTTCTGGATTACTCATTATTCTATTTCATCTAATATACACATCCACTGATAGAAAAAAAGCCGTCACTAGGTAGTTTAGAACTCACTCACTTCCGTCTGGGTCCCTGCAAGTTCTTCTGACTTACAGGTGTCTTCAATGGGCGGACAGTGCCTGTCCCTTGCCTGAGTTGATTTAGTCTCTTCTTTAAGTCCGCGGTAGGCCCACTTTGGATGGTGAAACCAACAACCTGCTCCCCACGCAACACTATAAGACCCAAGAATCTCTTCTCCTCGTCGACCTTGACCTGTCCATCGACTTTGTTCTTGGCTAGTTCTTGGTAGCTTTTCTTGGGGATTCGTCCTTCCTCAGTGTCAGCAAGCACTAGGTTCATGTGCTTGTCAAAAGCTAAAAGCTGTCCTGTGTATGACCGACCATCTATGGATGAAACTTTTAGTCTGTAATTTATTAGATCGGCTAGTCTTGTGTTTTTGTTGATTGTCCCCGACATGGCTTTCGTTGAAGATATAGCAGATGAGCCTGAACTGTCAAAATATGTAGTGTGAAGATCAAATCGTATGCGACTACGAAAACGCCCACAGGACCCTGAACACATGCCACGTGCAACCAAGTGTTTTTGAGAGACAAATGTGAACTGGTCAATGAATGGCTTCGATCTGGAGAATTTTAGACTCTATTCAACTAATGCTCTTTATGTAGCTGCACATTTATGGCTAGACTACTACTGTGGTTAAGGAACCTTCATACAACCTTCATACAACTACCAGCGACGCGAACTTGAGCACTAGACTTGATTGCGAAAGTGGAATTAACACATAGTAGACTACTAGTAAACAATTAACAATGGCTGAAGAAAATACAAAACACCAAGAACCTACAGAGACCAAGCAAGAGTCGGTAGAGCAGAAGAAGGAGGTGGAAGAGCCTCAATTGGCAACAAAGGAGGGTGAGGCCTCTGAACAGAAGGCCGACCTGGAGGACAAGACTGAAGGTGACCTGGAGAAGAAGAGAGGCACTGAAGACGGTGGAAACAAGAAGAAGAGAAGAAGAAGAACTAACTACGACGATGCTCCTCCAAAGGAAGAGGAGCCTAAGTCCGAGGAGGAGGACGATGATGACAACAAGAACGACGAGGCTGACTTGGACGATGGTGAGGGTGAAGAAGACTTGTTGGAGATTGATGAGTCCAACATCATCACTGGTGGTAGAAGAACCAGAGGTAAGGTAATTGACTTCAAGAAAGCTGCCGAGGAAAACGACATTCCTGAGGACGATGATGACGACGGAGAGTTCGAGGACAAAGAAGAACCTGCAGCTCAAGCTTAAACAAGCTCAAACCAGCTGTTAAAACTACATCAAATAAGTACCATCTAATAGTATTGATGACTATAAATCGACATGTGTAACGGCACTAAAAATTAGAAAAAAAAAAAAAAATAACGCTGACACAATATTAAAGCAAGCAAGTAAGCATTCTATCATTTTGGAAACGAGTTTCCATTGCATACTTCAAGCAAAAATAAATAAACTCAAAGACAAACAGTTTTTGAGGTCCTCTCCACGGCAAGTAGAACTTACCACGACAGGAATCCTCATAGACACAATATAAAAGCAGGTGAAGAATGAATGCTTCAAGGCAATTGCAAGTCTTTTTCTTCGATTTTCAGGCACTTCTTCTTCAGCAACTGCGAAACCTTTTTTTTTTTTTTATCTTTTTTGGAGAAGTTTTTTCTTTTTTTTTTTTTTTTTTTTTTTTTTTTTTTTTTTTTTTTTTTTTTTTTTTTAATATTGAAATTAATTTTTTTTGTTGGTTGAATAAAATGAAATCTCTGCTAAAGCAACGAACAACAAATTAACAAGATGCCATATTACAGGCGTAATATGGATTAGAATAGCCAAAGTATGCAGCGCCATTCATCATTGGGTCTGGCTGAGGCATGTATTGGTACTGGTTAGGGGTGTATGCCCAAATGGATTGCTGAGGGGCCATGTACTGAGAGCGCATGGAGTACCCAGAGGAGTTCCAGCCATAAGAGTCAGGCTGGTATCTCACTGGGGAGGAATTCATTTGGCTGTAGCCAGAAGAATAGGATGGTTGGTAGGTTGGAGATGATGGAATTGAGGAGCAGTAGCCATCGGATGACATCGAAGGAGATGCGTACATCTTCCTGGAGGAGGTTGCTGAGTAGGCAGGTTTGGTAGACTGAGTAGAATACTTCTCGAGCCACGTCTTCCAACATTCCTCCAAGGTACGGATGTTGTCGGTGAATTTCACCACACTCAACTGCCAGTTGACAGCCTTTAACCAGGCAGCCTCTTCGGAGTTGAGGACCTTGATATCAATACCGGTAGCACCGGACCATGATCTGTTGGTGAAGGTGTTGTCATCATTGAACTTGTTAGCCAACATGAGGGCAATCACCAACGTGTTAAGGATTTCGTCTTCTTGCAAATGGCCGAGGGCGACCGAAGAAAAACGCTGGTTCAAGTACTCCAAAGCAATCACAATGGTACTCTTTGGCAAACGGGTTGCGTAAAGAATAGACACCACGGCGCTCTCAAACTCCTTGTTGGGGTTTCTTGCCTGGTTCAACATGCCAAAGACACACCAGCAAATGAATGCAGACATGTCAGTGGGCTCATACTCAAGCTGGGAGTTGATACCACCAGAAACCTGAGCATCAGGCTTGAACACAGGAGGAGCGGCAACAAAAGGGTTTGGAGCAGGAGGAGGCACCATGTAGCCGTAAGGATAGGATGGCGCCATGTTGTTGTAACCCATATTCATGGCTTGGAATGATGGGTGAGGGGCATGTCCCATTGGCTTGTATTGGGAGTAGGGGTAGCTGTACATAGACAGGGCTCTGTGGCCAGCAGTTCCAATACTGGAGGACAGGTACATTGGCAAAAATTGAGGATTGGGGTAGGATGGTTGTAGGGATAAGTCCTCGAAATTTGTACTTGGATTTAAAAGTGGAGCCAACTTCTTATAATCAAGAACGATAACTTAGTGAAAAGCTCGTTCCAAAAGATGACTTGTGAAGATGTAATCTTCTGACACTTCTTGAAATATCTCAAAAGTTACCTTTGGCGGAACCGAAAAGCAATATCAAGACACACAAAAAAGTGTTGTAACGGTCACAGGAGAGGCCTTTTGCGAGAAAAGGTAGGGGACTCTAGTGATCCGAAAGGAAAAGGATAAATGGGGTTTTTAATTTGTATTCTTAAAGAATGAAGAAGAAAAAAACCCTACCGACAAAACCATGCGGAGCCCGTGGGTTTTGTAGCGCGGAGAGGCGAGCGAGCAACGCAGGACAAAACACTAACTTCAAAAAAAATTTTTATGACTACATATAATGCCTGATTCACAGCCCGAATCCTGCATCTTGATGCACGCTGATGGAAACACCCCAATGGTATGCTGACGACGCAAATTTGCTAGCGTAGTCATCAATTTTGAAGTTTCTGTTTCACAGCAAAATGGGTTCAAACTTTACCGTGGTTTTGCTGAAGGAGCACTGTGTAGGGCTGTGGAATTATGGAGTTTTACATTTGGCCCCTATTTTTTTTTTTTTTAAGGGGGGGTTTAATTATAGCTACATCGAAGGTCAAATGTGCTAATTTTCTTCTTTTCTCGGGTGTCGGATCATCGCCGCCGCTCGCTTCATCGCCTAGACCCGCCCAGCGAAATTTCCGCTCAGCAGCATAACAACACACTGGTGCAATTTTGCAGACAACACAACTTTAACAATAAATCAAGCAATGGTTTGCAAAATGGCAATTTTCCACCGGTGAGCTGGTATTGCTACGAATATGAATTTCTAATACTGTAGGCTGAATCCAGTAAGTGGAAACCGCCTCTCTCCTATTTTGGTTTTTCGTTAATACCCCCATGAAAAGAAATCATAATAAACCAGCCTTCCCTCCGTACTTCCCCAAATACTGCACAGAACAAATAATTCGCCTTCCGTATGCACTCAACATTATTGTCTACATTCAGGACTAAGCACATTCTGCGGTCACCTCGTTGACACTGACTTCATCACTGAGTCATTAATCGCTGAAGCTCCACGTTTTGGTCTTTCAGTCTATTTTTAAGACACACTCTTAGAGTTTGTTTACACAGGGCAGTGTAGTCCGTTTATTTTTTCTTTTTTTGCTGCTGTTGCTATGCTTTAACTCCTGCCTAGGTGTCCGTTTCAAATGGCGTGTACTCGCCAAGAGGACAGTTTCTTTTTTCGAATGGCTCATTTTTCTTTTTCTCGACTGCAAAACACTCACTACGTTGTGAGCGTGACTTACACACATGCGTTACTTCGCATTAGACCAACTCACACCTGGGCTCATCGGATCCGATCCTGAGCTGACACTTCCCAAAATAGTATGACTACGTAGATCAAACCAATATAGTTCCGTCTATTGTACCATTTCTATTATAAACCGTTCATGCCCAAAGTAATATGTTAAAAAAAATGAAGCGCCGTTGACCAAAGAATAAAATCGAGATTAATAAACAACAACGGCAACGTAAAAATCAATCATTAGTAACGCAAACTATGTCTCTTTCTTGACTTGTTGTGGGTGCAAAGAGTCCTGCTTCGGAAGATTGAAAACTGCACGGATAGGAGGCAACGTAGTACCATTGATGGCAATGCTATCATCCTTTTGCTGTGCAGCTTCCCTCTTCTGTTTCTCCAACTTACTAATCAAGTTGATCGAGTCGAGACCCTTTTCGTCCGCTTGTTGTGGTTTCAATGGTGGAGATTGTGAAGGAGTCTGGAGAGGAGTCTCGTTAGGAGAAATAATGAAGGCAGGATTACCAGTCCGCGTTGTGGTGGTGGATGCGTGTGATCTTGGAGGAGAGCCTAGCAGCTGCTTGTCACCACCTTCGCTTGGTGTTATATATAAATTCACACCGGAACTCGTAGGCGAGTTTGGTCTCGATTTCTTGTGAGGTTGGCAGAACTCGAGGTTCATCTGCGTCAGAGATGCTGGTCTTGGGATATACGACAAGTTAGTGCTGGATGCAGAGTGGTTCTGGCTAGTTGCTGGGTCCTTCAATGGTGTCATGCGCTGGAATGATGAAAGCAGGTTGAGGTTACCCAAGGAGTTACAGCTCTTGAGCTTGTTGAGGGATGTGTGCAGATTGTTGGCTCTAGGTCTCTGGAAGTATTCATTTAGATTCGACAAGGAAGGAGCCACGGGTGGTATTTGAGGAGCGTGGCGGCTGACGCCCGAAAAAGCATGCTTGCCAGTTTCTGGAGACGTACTCGTAGACTGGGATGGCAGGTTGGATGTGGAGACAGTGTTTGTGTTGCTGTTCGTATTGCTGTTGATTTGGTATGAGGCAATGGAACTTTGACTGTTGGTCTTGTGGAAGTTTGGTCTCTGTTCATGCTCTTGATTACTTCTGGCATCAGGCTGGTGCTGATACTGAGCCGAGGGCGAGGTTGGTAATGAGAACACAGCTTGTCCTTGGGGACGGAAGACTGCTTGCTGAGGTACAGATGCTGGGTATGCTTGGCCGGCTGGAGCCAGGCCAGGCTGGAATGAAGGACCATGTTGTGGCACTGGAACAGAAGTTGGGCGTTCGTACATTTGCTGACCATAAGGTGGGTGCTCTGCTGGCACAGGTGTTGGGGGAGGACCAGTCATGGGCATACCCTGGTGGAAATGCTGAACTGGGTAAGCCATCGGTTGACCTGGAGGCATCATTTGGCCTGGTCCGTTAGGCATACCTTGCATACCAGGAATGGCTTGAACACCAGGCATACCAGGTTGGAGCACGTAAACAGGATAAGGCATGCCCTGGTAGTAGTGTGGTTGAGGACCGTTGGGCCCATATGCAACAGGAACTGTGGCAATGGAAGGTGCAACCTCACCATGCTCACCTATAAGCTTGAGAGAGTTATCTTTATACTCATCCTGGCGATACTTGCCCATGCGTTTACGGCTTGTTGGGTTGCTGTGAATGCGGTGGTGTCTGGTCAACTCATCAGATCTCGAGAATCTCTTTGTGCAACCAGGAAATGTGCAAGGATGTGGTTTCTCACCAGTGTGAGTTCTGATATGTCTAGTCTGGTGTTCTAGACGATGAAATGCTTTATCGCACATTGTGCACTTGTATGGTCTTTCATCCTTGGACTTCTTTTGGTTTTGACCCTGACCTGTGCTTTGGTTCAGACGTTGGCTTGTCTCGGTGGTTGACATGTTTGGATATTAAAGCCTTGTGAAAAGTAGCTGTGAGGATGACGATGAGGAGCTAGTAGTTATGTGTCAGGACTGCGCTATTTAGTGTTTCGACCGCCTTCAACTGACCAATAAGTAAAAAAGAATAAAAAAAGGACGCTGATGTAATGCTGAGATTGCGAAAGTATGGATTGCAGATTCCTTCAGACCAGGGGGTTAGAGATGCTTAAAAGCAGTGTCAAGGCCTGGACAGGAGAAGAAAAACACTGAAAGGAAAAAGTAAGTTTTAAAAATCTCGACCGAAATGAGGGCTTTGTCTGCAAACCTCATGGGCGCGGGTAGTGGCGTGTGGTCGGCAATTAGCGACAGCAGTGCTATTCTGAAAAGATTTTCCGATGCGTCCCGCATATCCCGCCAACGCAGCTCCGGGGTTGCGGGGAGGCTTTGCCGGAGTAAACTATTCGAAGACCAAGAAAAACTTCCTGACCAAAATTAAATAAGCTTTTATTTTGCGAAGCTAGATTTACGTTGGAGTTACCTTTTCGTTGCAGATCTATTTTGAATACGAACAATAAGATGTGTGGCCACTTCGGCGAGCCGAGGCAAATCCTCTCGCCGAGCCTGGGGTATTTCCAATCTACAATACGTGTCGAAAAATCATGTCACACACCGGTAGAAAACCGGCTGTGGGAACAATAGGGACATGCAGAAAATGTGCACTTGTCGCGCAGATATCTTGTGTCACACGGCCACCCTGCGGATTAGCTCTCCTTTATGCTTGCCAACGCCTACCAGTAGCGCGGGTATTTGATGATCGTAAAAGTTTCTCCGAAAAAGCGTCAAGTGATGGGTCAGTACAGAAAAAGGCTCACTTTAGCAATCTGAATACGGCATGTAAGCCACAATCCTTTATCTAAAGCTTGACAAGGCGCCTCCCCACGAGAAATGCGTTGAATCTGATATTTATTTTTTACTTTCTTTTTTTATTTTTTCTTTTTATTTCACCTAACTTAGTTGTTCCGAGGCGCAACCCCACCAGCCGAGATATCCTATCACCCCTTCACAAGAATGTGCTCCTATTCGCAAATACGAGGAATTTTTATAATCTAGCGATTATAGATGGGGACTTTACCCATGGGTTTTGAGCATCCCTGAGGCAGATTTTGACGTCTTTGGTTTGTATATTTGATGGTTTGTTCCTTTTATATACAGTTTGACTTGAGATACTAGCGTTGTGCTGCTGCGACAGTTCCTGGGTTTGGGTAGCAGGAAAAAAGAAATTAAAAAAAAAAAAAAAAAAAAAAAAAAAAAAAAAAAAAAAAAAAAAAAAAAAAAAAAAAAAAAAAAAAAAAAAAAAAAGCAAAAAAATGTATGTCGTGTGGCCGCGCCAAGCTGTCACGGTACTAGTTATCGTTCCGCATCCGTGATTGGAGAAGCGTCGGATTCGAGCGCGGGGAAAACATGTACGCACAACGGCTTCTATCAGAAATGGGGGAGCGCAACGTTGCATTTTACCGTATGTAGACACTAATAGGTTCAACCCCAGATTTGCGGCGTCAATTCCCCAGTTATGCAATCAACCGTACATGCAAACAGGCTCCTTAGTAAACGCTCCGGACGCTGAATGAATATTTTTGCAAGTCATGTATATGCGTGTGCATTTATAGATTTTGATCAAAATCAAGCCACTGGTCAAACCATTGAATATTACCCAAGAAATTATCCCCGCCAAAGTCCGAAGTTTCAGGCTGTGGAAAAAAAGCAGCAGGCGCTTCGGTCTGCGACTTGGTTTCCCGTTTATTTTGATCCTCCATGATCTTTTCAAGATCGTCCTTCTTGTGACGCTCCGCAACACCAAATTGCGTAAAGTATTGCATGTTAACATCATTAGAACCCGGATCGGTTCCAAGTTCCTCTAATTCCGCCATCAGATTCTTGTAGCTCAATGACATGATTTTGTTCGTCATTTTAAGAACCCAAATGCACTCGCCAACCATCTTAAATCTGTCTTTGAAAATGAACCTGTCATTTTCATCTCGTACGGGTGAGGCCTGGAATTTTTGAAGCAAAGCCATTGAGTCTTTCATGAGTCGCCTCGACTGCTTCAAAAATATGCTTGCATTAATGAAAACCAAACAATTGACTCCGACTGTGAACAGCAAAAGAAGATTGACATACCAGGGAGCATATAAACAGTTATTAGCTTCGATCTTTTTCAAAAGATATATCACACCTTCATTAGCCTCCATGACCTTCTCAACATGCATACCTTCCGACACCACCCTCTTGCCCACATAACCAAACAAGAGCTTACCATGAATGTTGAGAATCATGTCGTAGAAATGAAGCTTTACAACTGCTTTCACCAAATTCGAATTTTCACGCCCACTTCCATCGCCAGGAAATATGTCATGTACATCATCAAAGCCATTTTCATTGAGCCAATTCTGAAGCACAGTTATCTCTTTGTTAATCTGTTGCGCCTTGAGCAAATCGTAATTATCCGCGGTGTCTGCACGGAGAAAATTTGCAACCATGGCTATGCGAAGCATGGCAAATGAGGGTAGAGTGATCCATTCGTCTTCACGAGACTCATATTCATAATCGAATCCTGGAAATTCTCTTGTGATATCGTCATGGTTGATTCCTCGAGGAGTTCCACCCAAAAGCCCAATGAGCCTGTCGAAACTGTAAACTGCAAAAAATATCCTCTTTGCTTTCAAAAGGTCATATTTTGACACTTTTGCTATTGCCGATATATTGCGCATTAAACCCATAGAACGACACATAGAAACAGCCCGACTTAGAGCAGCAGTGCAAGAAGTTTGACGATGCGCAATCCTTAAATAGAGCGCTACGAGCAACCAGCACTGAATGAGCTCAAAAGATTCGTATTCGAAGCTGAAAAGCTGAATCACATGATGAGAGTACTTGAATAGTTTCTCCTCCAATTGAAGAAGTTCCATTGATGGACCTCGCGGATTCATAAACTCGGTGAAGCGAATACTTAGAACATAAACTAGGCAGAGCATAGCCAGGAAAAGAGCAGTGACGTTTGTTTGAGCACTGCTAGATTTAGTCTGTTTGACATATGCCAGCACCTGTTCACGGAAGACGGACTCATGAAGGATTGCATAAAGGGGATTAATTTCCTGGAAGAAAAAATCCAAGTAGTAGGCTCTCGACTCCTCCGAGAGCTCAGAAATGTCCACCATCTGCGGTAGAGGATCTGGTTTAAGATAGTTGCATCCAGAAAGGTTCCAGCCAAAGAACTGAGCACGTGGAAGCTTGACCTGCTCCTTGTACTCTTGCGGTAAACCCGAATATAAAGATTTGCACAAATCTATGATCAACACGTTCTGTGGTCTAGCAGAGGCACGCCACTTTGACAGAGAGTGTCTTAAAAGCTCGATCAAAGTATCTGAATCAGGGTCGATATCCCGAACATTTTTGATATTACTCAGGTGGGAAGAAGATAGAAGGCTTTCCAAGTAATGGACTCTATTCTCTAGATATGCAGTATAGGAAGGGTCCAGACGGCTCTTGTTCACCACTGGAAGTGCATGCGATGTGTAGGTAATGGGGTTGCTTCCGGCGCCATTGACAGGTTGATACTGGTATGGAACGTCTTCTCCAAATACACGCGGTTTCTTCTGCGGAGGACCGTCGCTAGCTATGCTGTTTGTAGGGGACATCAGGACTGGTTCATTTTGCCGAGGATATACAGTTGAAGTTCGGAACGTGCATTGGACATTATGCTTTGAGCAGTTTGTGCAAGGATGAGAGCCAGAGCACTTTATCTTATGCGATCGGCAGCGTTCACAGGCCTTGTTGACTCTAAGCCTGATGCGATCGGCAGCGGAGGCATTTGTGGCTTGTGCAGGGTTCAAAGGATATGAACCGGTGGGCTGGGAAGCGTCGGTGTGCAATGGCGGCTGTTCACTGTTTGGCTGGAATGACGTCAGTTGATTTTGGCGAGGTGGCTGCGGGGCAACCATGTCTCCAGAGGAAATTTCTGGTTTAGGGGTTGGACGGGAAGCTCCATTCGGAGTAGTAGGGCCATTAGCAAGCGGACGCCCAAGGGGAGGAAATCCCGAGCCTATACCCGAGAACGGAAGTGGAGGCATTGATGGCGGAGGCCACTGGGATCGGTTTGGCTCGGAGAAATTTTTGCGACTGGACGACGGGGAAGCATAGCTGTTCAAAGGAGGAAAAGCCGAGCCTGTTGCAGGGCCACCACTGGATGCTGGAGGAGGGTCAGTGTTTTGGGAGGTGGACTGATCGTATGGCCTCATAGCCGGAAGCGGCGTATTATTATGCGTGGCAGGAGACGGCTGTGCGGGTAGGTATTGATGATTCAGGGGCAGCATGACAGCCACAAGTTGAGCCCAGGGATATTATGTCGATTGATATTGTCAGATTCACGAATGACGGTGAGACGAGATCAACGTTCGGAAGATGCGAGTTCGCATTTTGGGAATTATGTAGTGGGGGCAAAGCGGTGTGTCCTGGATGAGTTGGAGAGCCGCAAAAAAGTTCAAATCGTATGAAAGCTTACTACGACGGCACCCATGGAAGGACATGTTGTAACCCATCCAGTGGCACAGAGGCACAGCCGGAGGAACCCTTCAGGGATCCGTCTGACACATGGAAAATGGTCGTCCGTGCTGCGGACATGGAGATCGCGAAGATAAGGTCAGCACATTGTGACAGAGAGGAAAGGGAGACAATAAAAGAGAAACGAATAGTTGAAGAAAGAAAGAAAATTGGCCAGGGGTGAAATCTAGGCCGCTTGCGGTGGGGCTTGTTATCTGACGGGTTGCTCTCGTTTACTAAACATTCTTCGTTCAATTGAACGGTGAGCGTTCCATCAATAAGTTTTTTAGGCCAGATCTAAAGCGCAATGCGACCGCAGTTTCGCACCGTTCACTATTTACCTCTCTAGGATGCGTAGGCGCGCACGACCGCACGATCGAACAATTAGAAAAAAAAGAAGACGGATCAGACAATAGGAGTATCGGCTTTGTGTTCACTCCTGAGAGCCAATTTTGAGACAAGGATGATTTGCAAGAATTCTGATCTGACGATTTGCAAAGGCCATGGGATATGTCTCAGATGCGTTGGCAGCTGCTGCCAGCGGGAAAGGTGTAGCGAGACTACTGTATTTTAAGGAAGAAATACAACCTCTCGTGATGGTGGAATAGCGGTGCATCTGAACCGGCTAGGTTACGGTTTTTGGAAAGAGCTATGCGAGGCTCGTTTTTCTTTGAGGAAATATTTTTTTAGTCTCTCACATTTCAGCTCGAGGCCGCCAAGGCGAGCCCGGCATATCGTCATAATTAGTAACAAATACGGACGAGGACCAACTTTAAATTAGACAAGAAAAGCTGCCGGGTCGGTGATGGCGAAGTAGTTAAAAAGCGGAAAATGAAATTTCGTAATTTCTACCTCCACAGAGATCAAGGCAGGAAGAGACGGAAGACAGGCTGCAAATTAATTAGATGCGCCAAAATGAGGTAAATAGTCAGGCATTAGAGACAGGTTAGTCGGGTGAGAAAAATTTGGCCAGATCGAGAAAGCGAGACAAATTTTAGAAAAAGAAAGGTAGAAGAAAACACGCACGCGCAGGATGATGCCATGGTTTCGCATGTTGCAATAATAGAAATAGTCTCATGCAAATGGTGCTTGTTGGCTTACCTGGATGGCTTGTAAAAACCCATACGAGAATTTCAGGTTGCTGGCATTCTTGATAGCTGTGGAACGTCAACAATAAGAGCGGGCTCAGTGTTGAAGCTCGGCGGCAAAACTCACTTATGAATTTAGACCCGTGTGTGCATATTTTGCGACTTTCATTTGTTCTCTACTGCACACTTGAGCCTGGAGCAAATGATGATGCTAATAAAAACCTATTTGTTGGCAAAACTGGCGCAGAGCGCATACACAGACTGCCCATCCTGGCACACGTTCTTGCCGGATGTGGGCTCGACTACGTCGTAGATTATGGTCTTGTCATGCCTTACGGTTTTTTTTTTTTTTTTTTTTTTCTTTTTTTTTCTTTTTCCCCATCTTGGTGATACGCCCCAGTCGCGGTGTACTATCCTGATTGCAAAACAGGCTTGGTCTAGTAGTTGCTTGCATGGCAGTGGTCGTTGCTACTTCCCCACATATCACCAGTAGTACGAGTAAGGGATGGGCGGAATTTCAGATAAGAGCATTTGCAACGTCGTGTGGGCTCGGATGTGCCCATTGCCATTGCTGCTACTCAGGATGGAGAAAAATATTAACACGAACGGTGTGATGGCTTGGCAAGTTCACAACCATATTCCGCTTGTAATTTAGTACCTGCGCGAGAAATGGGCAACCCGTCCGGCTAGGCAAATACCACATTTTGTTTACCCATTTCTTTTTCTCATTTTGTAAACCATCCCGCTTGATCTGCTCGTCGAGTATCGTTTACCCGCTTTCGTGTGTGCCAAAGGAACTTCACATATTTTAATCCGGTCCTGCATGATGTAGCGGGTATGATGCGACTGGCTCCGCCGGTGTGAGTTAAGCAGCCCAAAGGGTCATTTGAGACGCGCAATGTCGGCTTTACTTCTACGAACAGTAAATCAGTTGCATCCACCACTATGTGGCCGAAATCTGGCCTTAGGTTCTGTTTGTTTTGTTTTCTGTGTATGCGAATAGTGTCATCAAACCTCCGCCCTAGGAGCAAATCCCCAACCTCATCAATTGTGCAGTTGTGTTTATTACGGATCGGCCCATGCTGATCTGTTTCACAGATGGAGCCTTGGAGGTCAGAATCATATTTTGTAGTTCTTGCATTGCCTGCACGCTGGGCTCCTCCGTAAACAGAGCAGATAGCACGACCCCTCCAAGAAGCTATGCCAGATAATTAATTTAAAAGCCACAGGAAAGCCCAAGATAACAACCAATGCAGAGAATGTGTTGGGCAGCGGGTTACAAGCCGGTTACAGCACAACAAAAGGGATGGCGTAGCAACCGGCCTGGCCAAGGCTGAAGACAGACGTGTAGAAGCGAAGCATCGTTTTCTGCCTGTACGCAGTCCGTACTTGCACGGCAGTGGGAGTTTCTTTTCTTCTCATCCTCTTGACAAAAGGGGCTGCTCAAGTCGAAATGCTTAAGTGGGCCCACGACCAATCACGCTCTTGCTTTCCGCACACAAGATTAAGGAGGCCCTCCGCACAGCGCGCAGAAAAAAAAAAAAAAAAAAAAAAAAAGGCAAATAATAAGTCCACGGAAATTAGGAGACAACTACATGAAAGGCGGATGCAATCGACACCCGTTGCAATTAAGCTTCAGCATTCCAGCCTGGCTGTCCTTAATAATGGCAAAATTTTGACTGGGTAAAGTAGTACTCTCCGTATAGACCCAGGCGTTGAGGACGTCTGCCAAATGCATCTATTCTGGCACCACGGGCCACGGGTTGACCAGAACACTATCCTGTCTGAAGTACGGCCGCCACTTCCCCATATTCGTCATTCTATTCTATTCTTTTCTTTTTTTTTTTTTTTTTTTTTTTTTTTTTTTTTTTTTTTTTTTTTTTTTTTTTTTGCGCGGGTGTTATTGTTCTTGCCGCTGCTGGCTGTCGCAACCGCCGGCTCCTATGCATTACGTCTTTCCTGACTTTCCAGGCGAGATGCTCCGCTTGTATGCCATGTGAGCGGGAGCCATGGCGCTGCGAGCCATCATCATGCTGAAGCCCGCGTCAGCCATACTCCTTTCTTTTGTTTCATCTCCTACGGTGTCCGTAATTTTTGTTTCTCTAGGAGCTTGGATTTTGGTTTCTACAAAGCTTCAGAGGTTGGGAGTAATTTTAAAATTAATCTAGTAGAGATGCCGGCTACTGAAAGGTAAAATACAGGTTCCGGAGATTACTGCGAGTTTCTCAGCGCATCTTTTGCTCGTCCTTTTATTTCCGTACTTTTTTTTTTTTTTTTTTTTTTTTTTTTTTTTTTTTTTTTTTTTTTTTTTTTTTTTTTTTTTTTTTTTTTTTTTTTTTTTTTTTTTTTTTTTTTTTTTTGCCTTTAATACCTGCTGCAGAAAGACGATCGTTTGTTTCCTGAAAGATGCAATTTCTCTTTCTGCCATCTCAGTTTTAAAGGACTCATGTTCCCACCCTGAAATGGTTGCAATTACTCAACATTTATATACGTGACATCCACCTTGACTCTATTCCACTTTTTATCATTCTAAAGGTTCATCCTTCTTTCATTTTTTTATTCTTCATATCTTTATCTTGCACAGTCCATGACTCTAATTAAAACTTATTTGGACTGCTGCCTTTTGGTGCTACAGGATAAATCAAGTGAGTGGAGCTCCTCCTTCACTTCTGGTGCACCCACCACCCCATCCACATCCACATACAACGCTACTGCCGACCTCATATCCGTCATTGAAACTCTTGACCTACCGTCCAACAACTTGGCCCTTTCCTTAGTGCTTCTTGATAAGTACCAACAGAACAGCATCAACACTCTTTCCACCAC
This sequence comes from Osmozyma mogii, assembly GCA_030573315.1. NCBI lineage: Eukaryota > Fungi > Ascomycota > Pichiomycetes > Serinales > Metschnikowiaceae > Osmozyma > Osmozyma mogii. Next base: position 62,313 of record JAJMDB010000024.1, read on the forward strand.
CGAAGGTGACAACACACGCTATTACGCTATCATAGCATCTCTCATATTGGCCAACAAGTACCTCAATGACCAGAGCTACACTATTAAAACCTGGCAGTCCATCCTTTGCAAGTGCACCAAGCTCCGCCCCTCGTTGGGTCTTTTGAACCAGCTAGAAAGCCACTTTTTGAGTGCCCTCAATTTCCGTCTTTCCTGGGTTCATGACAAGGCCTTGTGGAGCAAGTTCTCCCACTTGGACTGCCGCTACGTGTCTCACTTGCGCAGTCTGGTTGACACGTCGTTCCAGGATGTCTCTCCATCCTACTCTGGTGCTGTCTGTGGTGTTCCTGGTGTTCCCGGTGTGCCAAGCGTTGCTGGCGTTCCAGGTCTCACTGGTGTTCCAGGTCTCGTGACTCCAATGCCAACTCCAACAGCACCGGTGCCTGTTTTGCAGCTCCTGCCAACCAACGACACAACACCCACTGGAGCTCCCATTGCACCACCACGCACTGCATCGCTGATTTGTCAGATTCCGTCGGCACCAACATTTGCGCCAACTTTGGTCAATATGGAGGCCAAGAAGTTCGCACCAAAGAGCTCTGCCTACGGGTTGGCTCCTGACAGAAAGCGCCGGAAAATGCGCTCGTTCGACGGCTGGGCCGCTGTTCCGGGCTCCTATTACGGTGCTGCCGGCCTGTCCTTTGTGCCTTCGCCGGCACCACTGACGGCTATTTCAGCATCTTACTCTGCATACTACAACTTCTACTGAACTTGCATCCACTCTTTGATAGCTTTATGACTCATCATTACGAAACTTTATGGTAATTAGGAAAATGGGAAAAAACGGACGTTAGACCTCTGTAACTGTAGAAAGAAAAGGATCGGATATAACTTTTGGGCGTGCGCAGTGATCATCTATGTTCTTGTGCACATGCGATCGGCCCTTGTATTGCCGGACATAAGCTTATGTTGGTAGACCGCAGAGTCTCCCCGCTAATGACTGAAATCTCTTTGTTACCGCCTCCTCTTTAAGTAACGCTCGTGGATATTATTTAGTCTTTTCTTTCTTTTTTGTGCCACTAGGCCCTCACATCTTTTGTCATACGCCTGCATGAATCCTATGTCACATCTCATCTCCGCATTTGGGCTCATTTCCTCTTTTCCTGTCACCAATGGCTCTAGGCCAATGTACTATCTGCTGTGATAACCAAGCAAAATACAAGTGTCCCAAATGTCCTGCTCAGTACTGCTCTCTTTCATGTTACAAAGCCCCTTCGCATGTTCATGACGAAGTTACGGAAACCCCCAATCTGGAAAACGTAGAGACGGTTAAACCTGATCTCTCGGACAAGAGGATCCCCTCAAAATTCGAAAAAGTGCTAGCAGATCCCACGATACAGAACTTTTTGAAATACAAATCTCTCAAAGTCCACTTGGCCATTATCGCTAAGATCCTAGAAGACTCATCGTTGACTAATGAGCCTTTGGCCGTGAACAGGAAGGATATTGCCAATATGAGACTCTGTGACTTACGTAAGGGTGGCTCAGAGGAGAACGAGTTGGTTGAGGAATTTGTGGCCAGAACATTACAAATTTTGGCAGAAGAATAAGGACTTTGATTAAAGATCGGTTACACACCATTACAATGGGCCAGCCCACAAGCTAGGTTTCTGCCCATTAATCTTCTTGTCGAGCTTGATGCGGTAGATGAAACCACCCAAATCACCTTCCTTGTTCTCTGGGTCAATCTTCTTGGTGAAGTCAGCCACATGTTCGTGGATGGTGGTGAAGAAGAGCTCATTGTCATCCTTTCCGCCAATGGCAACACAGGAAACTGCCTGAGCAGGGAGTTTGAATTCGGTAAAGACTTCTCCCTTTGTGTTGAATTCTAATGCCGCACCTTTCTGGAAGAGAGCATGGATGATATGCTCGTCTGTGGTGAATGCAAATCCATCTGGCACTGCTGACTCTTGATAGATTTTTTTAAACTCAAAAGCTGGTCTTCTGTTGGAAAGAGAAGCAGTGGAGTGATCATAGTCGAATTGCCAGGTAGTGAAAGTCAAAGAATCTGTCCAGTAAAACTTGGTACGGTCCTCGCTGAAAGCCAACCCGTTTGAAATAAAAGAACCTTCAACCATGGTCTTGACGCTTAAGTCTTTAGCATCAATTCTGTACAAGACACCCTCTGGTTTCACTCCTTCAGTGGTATCTTGTGGGAAGTCTGTCATGGTACCAATCCACAAGTTGCCCCATGGGTCAATGGTTCCGTCGTTTGATCTCAATCTGTCTTTTTGCTCATCACTGTGGTTGTAATGAAGCAAGAAGTTGAATTTTCCTGTCTCAAAGCTAGCACTAGCAATGCCGTACTTGGTACAAGCCAAAACAACGTTTTCATCACGAGTGAGTGCAACGTTACCAATGGACTCTCTAGGCTCATTGAGTTTGATGTGCTGGTGACGCTTTTCGAGGTCTGCGTCTTCAAGGAAAACACGGTGGATCTCGGCCTGGATGATATCAACCCATATTAAAGTGTCGTTACGTTCATCGTAGACAATTCCTTCGGTGAGTCTACCTCTGTAGTTTGGGAGCAAGATCTATAGTCAGTAATTGGCATCTCGGTTTTTTATAGAGTAATAGAAACATACATTTGATTTGTCGAGAGTAATTTCAACAGCCATTGCGGACAAGAAGATGGTTGACGTCTCATGGTTCTCACTGATTCATATATATACCTGCAGTCGCGAAGTGTCATATCTAGGTCACTCCCAGGTGAGACATTGCTTGAGTCAATAAAAAGAAATAGCACCCAAGAAATATTCTACATAATGGTTTAAAGACGTAAAATTAAGTAAGGTATAATGCAAATCCTAAAATTAATCGTTGCGCTTCCCAGCTGCACCAAGGGCCAGCCATTCTTTTGCTAACTCAATCATGGCATTTCCATCGACTGCAGCACCAACTACTTCAATTGGCACCTGACTCTCACTGTGGTCTTTTTGAGCTAAACGACCCTTGTTTGTCTCTGTAATAAGCCTCAATTCGAAGTTTCCGTCGTTCTCCTTCTCAAGAAGTTCATGCCATGTGAATAGAAGAGAATCCCACTTCCTTGTGAATGGGTTGATATCAAGAATTGTCACTTTTTTGTATGGTCTGGCAATAAACACATCCAACACAAAATCCTTAAGAGGGAATTGTGTTTCTTTCAACACGGTTTTCTGGAAGTCGTCCATGACGGCCTTCAATTCATCTTGGATATCATGTAGGAACAAGTAATAATTCAAGTCTCTCTGAGATGCACCAAGGATCCTTCTGTTTTTAATAAATAATCTGAACTCAAGAGCAGGATTAAAATCTGGAATCCATTTCTTGATCACTAGTTCGGTATCCATGCGTTTTCCATCATCTTGATCCTCACATTCTTCGTAGATATGCTTATCAAGATCATGTGCGATGTGATCAGATGCATTCAATAAAAGGTAAATATCAGATGTAGACGTGCTCTGAATAGTGTTATTGATCAAAATCCATTTGGCGTCTTTTGGAGCAGACCAGTTAAGCTTCACCATGACCTGTTTCCATTCTTTGACAAGGTTAGTAAGCTCGTCATGGAAATCCTGAAATGACTCAAAGGGGTTCACGATCTGGTTGGGTTCCTCATCTTCCCAATCACTATACTCATTGTCACTTGTCTGGGTGATCTCACCAAGCTGCTGTGGAATGGCGATACTCTCGCTATTTAGATAATCGATAAATGGCTGCGGAAGAGGGCTGAAGATCTTGGCATCAGGTACAAGCTCGCTGAAATATGGCGACCACCGTGAATAGGAACACCAGTTCACGGTCTCACAAGTAACGGTGGTTTTGTTGAAAACGTGGTGGTCAACGGTCATTGCAAATCAAGCTGAATATACCCTTACTCATCATCCTATGTGATGCACATCCGTACCTCAACTTTGGGTGCAAACTAAGACAGTCTTGTTCAACCTCTGAATGTTTTTGATCAGCACATAATAAATTCAATTTGAAATATTAGCTTACCTTTTAATAGAGCTGGTTCTCTTAATTTAAGATATTCTAATGATTTGGCTTGCGTTTTGCAGGAGACCATGACTGGTATTCAACGACTTGGGAATACCAGAGCTTACCTAAGCACACACAAAGATTTAGACAAAAAAAGCAAAAAACAGATTTGCTGGAAAAATTTGAATTCTCTGCCAAATTGCCTTTCTATTAGGTATTCCTGGCATCTTCTTAGTAGCGGTAACTACTTCTTCTCACGTGACCCTACAACAGAAAAAAATGAGGAAAAACGCTTCTATCCAGGACACATACATTTTTGAGATCCTAACAACGAGCAGCATACCCTTCCATCAACCTTCCAATAATGGCCGCAGTTCAACAAAAAAATCCATCTAATGCGACCTTCAAGGACAGAGAGAAGCCTCAAGAGGTGAGGAAGTCCAATATCCTTGCAGCTCGTGCTGTCTCCGATGCAATTAGAACATCGTTGGGCCCAAAAGGTATGGACAAGATGATCAAGACCAAAGACGGTCAAATCATCATCTCTAACGATGGTGCTACTATCCTAAAACACATGGCTATCTTGCATCCAGCTGCTAGAATGTTGGTGGACTTGAGTGCCGCTCAGGATGTCGAGGCCGGTGATGGTACAACGTCCGTCGCCATCTTGGCTGGTTCTCTTCTTGGTGCTGCTGAAAAATTACTCAACAAGGGAATCCATCCAACTCTTGTGGGTGAATCTTTCCAAAGAGCTGCTGCAAGAGTGTGTGAGGTGTACTTGGAAATGTCTCACAAGATCTCTTTGAACGACCGTGAGATTTTGATCAAGGCTGCTTCCACCTCTCTTTCATCCAAGATTGTTTCCCAGCACTCCCAGTTATTATCTCCAATCTCGGTTGACTCTGCATTGAAGGTTATAAACTCTACTCAAGACAACGTTGACCTTAACGATATCAGACTTATCAAGAAGGTTGGCGGTACCATTGACGATACAGAAGTTGTGGATGGTGTCGTTCTTACACAGAATGCAGTCAAGAATGCAAGTGGGCCATCCCGTATGGAGAAGGCAAGAATCGGTCTCGTCCAGTTCCAGTTGTCTCCGCCAAAGCCTGACATGGAAAACAATGTTGTCGTCAACGATTACAGACAGATGGACAAGATCTTGAAGGAAGAGAGAGCTTATTTGTTGAACATTTGTAAGAAGATCAAGAAGTCTAAGTGTAACGTCTTGTTGATCCAAAAGTCTATCTTGCGTGATGCCGTGAACGATTTGGCTTTGCACTTCTTGGCTAAATTGAACATCATGGTTGTCAAGGATATCGAAAGAGATGAGGTTGAGTTCTTGTCCAAGGCTATCGGCTGCAAGCCAATCGCCGATGTTGACAACTTCACTGAGGACAGATTGGGCTCTGCTGATTTGGTTGAGGAGACCGAATCTTCTGGCTCCAAGATCGTGAAAATCACTGGTGTTAACGTGAAAAACACGAAGCCAACCGTTTCTATTGTCATCAGAGGAGCTAATAACTTGGTTCTTGATGAAACTGAAAGATCTCTCCACGATGCTCTTTGTGTTGTGAGATGTTTGGTTAAGGAGAAGGCTTTGATCGCTGGTGGTGGTGCCCCAGAAATCGAGGCATCCAGAGTTCTCTTCAAGGAATCTGCTAAATTGAGTGGTGTTGAACATTTCGTATACCAGGTCTTTGCACAAGCACTTGAGGTTATTCCAACCACGCTAGCAGAGAATGCTGGTTTGAACCCTATCAACGTGGTGACCGACTTACGAAACAGACATGAGATGGGTGAGAGTCAAGCTGGTATCAGTGTGAGAAGATCAGGAGCATCAAACACCTTTGACGAGCATGTGTTGCAACCTGTGCTTGTTTCCACAAGCGCCATCACCTTGGCTGCAGAGACTGTCAAATCCATCTTGCGTATAGATGACATTACCTTCAGCCGTTAACCTATATTTCACGATAATGTACATATATGGAATTATTCTGTAGAGAACAGAGCTGGTTGTGACTTGATAAATTTGGCTGTCTACGCAAATCTCAGACGACTTCATCTTGCAGATGACTGCAGTAAGCTATCAATTCGTGAACCTGATTTTGTATTAAATTTACATGTCTTCTCAAGACCATCGTTTTCCAATGTACCTTTGCAGATAGCCTTATTAAAACTTGACAGAACGAGACAAGCCCTTCTTGATACCGGTCTTCTCACCCTGGTAAGGACCTCTGTTAGACTCATCGTAAACAGCTCTGACAGACTTAAGCTTCTTCTTAGCAGCATCATACTTCTTTCTCTTCTTGACTCTGGCATTTCTGTTGTCATTCTTTCTGTGAGGCGTGAGACCCTTGTTCTTAAGAATCTGGAAATTAAGTGCTCTCTTGCCATCATCTCCAATGTTCTCTGAAAGTTCGGCCAATTTACCTTCCTTGGCTGCTTTCTGGGCCTTTTCATGTGCAGCACGACGTGCATCTTTCTTAGACTCTTTTGAGGACTTTATGCTATTGTAATAGTCTGCACCATCCTCGTTGATATTGTTGATGGCAACTTCTTCATCTATGTCTGGATCCTGGTCATCCAAGTCGTCACCAAGATTGTCCTTGTCCATGCCCAAGCCTCTTTTACGAGCCTCTTCCTGGAGTCTCTGTTGTCTCTCGAAAAGACGTTCTCTGTATGGTAAGTCAACATCACCGGTCTGGGATTCGTCCTTGCCGTGTTTGTTGGATGCTTGGTCGATCTTAGATGTGTAAAAGCGCAAAGACTTCTTTCTACGTTGCTTGTCTTCCATGTCAACGGCCTCAGGGTTGGTTGTCTCATTGTAGTCACCACCGGACACAACATTCTTTGGTGCTTTCTTGATAACACGCTTGGCCAGAATATCGATGTTCTCAGGGTTGGTATCATCTTCGGATTCTTCATCAGACTCCTCTTCTTCCTCAGAGTCTGTGACGATTCTTTCATTCTCTTCGGGAACAGGCATTTCAACATCCTCACTCTCACTCTTTTCTTCTGCCTCAAGTTCATCGCCAGAAGCGTCGCTCTCGTCGTTCTTATCATTTCCGTTATCAACCAACTCGCTCGCTTGTCTCCAGACCTCTCGACTGGTGAGAATGGACTCCATGACGGGCTCCTCTTTCATAGATTGAAAACGGTCTTTGGTGCTAAGGTTTTCAACAAAAAGCGAGAAATAGCAGGAGATAGCTGCTAGGTAGGCAGCCAATGCAATGTATTTAGTCTGTGCAACTGCTCCTTGCTGTGACTTGAGCTCTTTTAGCGTTGGCAGCAAGGTGCTGAATTCTTTTGCTAACGGTATGAATTCTGGGAATGAACCCGTGAGGAACTTTCTTTTCTCATCATTGTTCAAGTTCTTTATGTCCTGGACCTCTTCCGCGACAACAACATCTTTGTTGGCCTGGTTATCGTGCTCCTCAGCAGTTTTCTTCCAGTCGTCCATAAGATCCTCATCCACAAAGTCATCCATGTCCAACTCTTGCATGTGCTTCTTTTGCTGCCTGAGGGCTTCCTCAGCCATCTGCTTTCCAGATTCATCATCACTCACATCATCACCACCATAGTAGTTTTTCTTGGAACCCCAACCTTCTTCGTCGGAGCCTTCTTCATCCTCACCTTCACCTTCTTCGTCTTCATCTTCATCGAAATCATCCTCGTCCATATCGGAGGGTGGATGCTGGTTTTTTAATGCTAAAACTTCCTCATCGGATTCTTCATCATCGTCATTTCTGTTGTTTAAGTAGTCACCTGCCTGGTCTAGGAGAATCTTCTCCCTTCCAGAGTTGAAGGCATCAACCTCATTATCCGATATATCAGACATTATCCGTTATGTCTGTTTGGCAAGCCGGCGGTAGATGTCTTTGGATATGCTGCAAGAAATCATGGAATCGAGATGCGACCTCATCGCTTTCTAGTACTGCATACATCCACAACACCGGTAACAGTCTTCAACCAAATTCAAAAGATGAAAGGAAGAATTGCCACAAATTAACATAACCAATGGTCGGAGTTTATAAGGTATTCTCTAGATATCCAACGACTATTGGTATTCCACATTTCGGTGCTACTCCTCTTTATGTGGTGTACGGGTGTCTACGGCCATCACTAGATCTGCGGCACCCAGATCAAAGGAAACTAGCACTTCAAATTATGTCGAACAGACTCGACTCGCTCAATTCCAAGAAACCTGGTGGCAAGCCACAGCTCAAGTTTAAGCCAAAGGCAGTTGCCCGTCGTTCGAAAGAGGACCTCGAGAAAAATGCACCAGTGGTGAAAACAGAAGAAAAACCAAGAGAACCACCTACGCGAGGAAGAGGTGGTGCCAGAGGTGGACGTGGCAGAGGACGTGGTGCTGCGTACGCTGGAACTCATGTTGTGTCGTCTGGCCCGTTGTCTTCCTCTTCGGTTGGAATGGGGAGTATCTCCAACTCCAAGACTGGTCTCACCAACGATAAAGTGTTCAGCTCTAGTGGATCTCCAACGCCCGATCCTTTGTCTAATTTGAAGATGAAGAGCCGATCCGATAAGCTGGCTACGCCAGATAACGATTCCGATGAAGAAGATGGAAGCATGCCAAGGATCAACATGAGCAAAGACTATGAGTTCGAAGACAGCGAAACAGTCCTTTTCCCAGTCAGACCAGTTAAGGATACCAATTTGGATCCCTCTACCGGTGCTACTCCTTCTGCAACTCCATCTGCAGCACCATCAAGAGCACAAACGGTGGAACCAGTCAAGTCAGAAACACCAGATGTTGTCAAATCGGAGAATGATTCTGCAACTCCACCACCTACACAGGCACCGGCTGATCCCGTCGAAGCGGAAGAGAGAAATCGTCTTATTGATGATCAGCAGGCTATTGTTGATCTCATCACAGGCAAATTTGCTAGTCTTAAAGCTGACGAATCGCGGGACCAACCAAACCTGGATTTCTTCCTTATTAGATTGCCCCAAATCACACCCACAGCAGAGGAACAAGAAAGACTACTACAACAGCAGGCAAGTCTGAATGGTGAATCAAAGAGTCAAGAGAAGGACGTGAAAGATGAACCGGAGGAAGAGAAGCCTGTTGACGAAACACAAAAACCACAAGAGGAAAAGCATACAGAACTAGCATCTTCAAAATTGGCAAATTTCCAAGGGCATGTTGGCCAGCTTAACTTTCATAGATCAGGTAAGATTACAATGTCTTTGGGCTCTAACACCAAGTTGAACGTCGTTCGTGGCGCTCCTACAAACTTCCTCCAAGAGTTATACGTGGTTGACTCACATGACGCACGAAAGACTCAAGACGACGACGAGAATATGATGGACGAAGACGGTGATCGTATTGTCGGCAACATCTACCGTTTGGGCCAAGTCGATTCTAAGTTGGTGGCCACGCCTGAAATTAGCTAAATCTAATATACATTAATGCATCTCTATATTTACTTTCAGTGATTAATCAATCTGGAGGTCAAACTCTCCAAGTCCTCCAATGTTTGAGGTTCGTCGAGTTCCACAATGCCGTTATCCTCTTCAGAATCCAGCTCATTCTTCTCAAACCACTTGGGTTTTTTGCTCTTAGGTTCCTCCACTTCCTCTTCCAGGGACTCCATATCTCTGTCCAAGTCAGCGTTTGGCAAAGTCACGACGGTTCCTTCGTCATCGTCGGATCCTGACTCTTCGTTCATTTGTCTCTCCATCTCCTTTCTTCTTCTCTTCTTTTCTTGTCTCTTTTCCCTGGCTAAGGCTTTATCTGCAATATCGGCTTCGTTCATAAGCAAAGTTTCTCTGTCCACAAACTCCTTTTGTTGCTCTCTTGCATCGCCCTTCTTCCTGAAGTCTTCTTCATCTTCAAGCTCGTAGATTGGATGGGCATTTCCTTCGTCATCGAACTTCATTTTCGTAGGGTTACCGTGGTTTGCAGATGACAACTTCTTTGAAAGAGCCTTCTTAGCAGCTCTCTTCGAAACCGGTGCAGTAAGTTGTGGCAAGTCTTCCTCCTTCAAATCATGGTCTTTCCGTTTGACCTTCATGAAGTCGTCGTCGCTATCTTCTTCATTCTCATCGCCCTTAGCCTTGTGTCCAGTCATTGTAAGGTAATGATCAGACAACACTGTTTGATTTTGTCTCTCAAACATTCTATCATACTTTGTCTTAACCTTCTTTTTCTTCTCATCTTCCTTGTTGTCACCTTCCTCGTCTGCTTTTTGAAGCTGCACAAGTTGTCTGGACATATTCTTTCTTTCATTGTTTGAGCCTGTGCCTTTAATCTTGATTTTTGGTGCACCAGGAAGCCCAAGAGACTCGGCATATTTCTCAGCAGGTAATTCATCGAGCTTGAATACTTCTTTGTCGTTTTGAACGTGGACTGATCTATAGTAGGAAATGAATGCACGCTGGCCCAAGTTTTTCATCATAGGATCCTTGAAGCACAAAGACTGCAACTGTGGACGAATAGTCTTCTTGTTCTTCAGTTTGATATTCATGTTCTTGGGCTCGATGTCGTGACTTTTGAGTCTCTTCAACATGGCTTCTTCTTCTGAAGGCAAAAGCATAAGAAGCGACTTACCTGGACGTCCAAAACGGGCACAACGTCCCACACGATGAACGTAGGTGGCAGCATCTTCGGGACAGTCAACTTGAACCACCCAGTCAATGGCAGGGAAGTCCAAACCTCTTGCAACAATATCAGTAGCAAATAAACAAGCATATTGAGCTTGCGAGAACTTTGTAGTGGTCTCCAATCTTGAGGATTGTTTATGACGACCGTATAACTTCAAAAGAGATATACCCGGTTGTAACGTCCTGAACGATTCATATGTGTACTGGACTTGTTTAGATGACGAGAAAAAAACCAAAATCTTGCTTTTAAGATGCGATTTAATGAATGACCACAAGACGTCAAGCTTTTCGTCTAGCGAAATGCGAATGTAAAACTGGTCAAGATTCTCCGGAGTGGCAGAGACGGTTGAGTCAGAAGAGATGCCAATTTTTGTGGGGTTGGTCAACGATAATCTTGCAAGATCTTTGACACTCTCTGAGTACGTTGCCGAGAATAGGAGAGTTTGTCTTTCTGGAGATAAGTGCCCCAAAATGCTATCAATTTGCTTCTTGAATCCCATATCCAAGCATCTGTCAGCTTCGTCAAGAATAAGGACCTGCAAATTGGAAGTCTCCAAACCCACGGATTCATTCAAGTGCTGGGATATTCTCCCTGGGGTACCCACCAAAATGTTCATCCGGCCAACTCTTTCCTTTTCGAACTGCACGTCTTTACCACCAGTGACAAGACCAGCAGAGAAGGAATTGTATTGTCCGATTTTTGCAAGAACTTCAAAAATCTGAACAGCTAATTCTCTAGTAGGTGAAACAACAAGAGCAGCTAAGCCGTCATATTCGGTGATGTTGGCATGGATCAAACGTTCTATCATAGGAACAAGGAAGGCCAAGGTCTTACCGGACCCAGTCTTGGCAGTGGCGATAATATCCTCGCCTTTCAATGCCATAGGTATTGTTTTTTTCTGGATGTCGGTCATCGACATAAAGTTCGACTCCTTCAAACCATCGAGCGTCAAATCAGTGATGGGTAGATCCAGAAATTGCAGGCAGTCTTGTTCATTAACTTTAGGATCATATTCAGCAATTCTTTTCAGAAGAGCTGCAAGTTTTTCTTCTTCAGACTGACGCTTGGTTTTTCTGTCAACGTTCCTATTTTTCTTGTTATGTTTCGCCATAATAGGTGTGTCTTGAGCTTCCTGAAGACGATGAGCATCACCTTTTTTTCCAGTCTCAGATCCGTACACCAGTACTACGCCAGATATATGCTTGGACCTAAAAATTTAAGATATCAGAGTATTGAAGGGCTAAATCTCCGTACTCATCCAAATTGTTTGGGTCTAGCACATTGTAGCTGATCTTACCAGCAGGGATGTTGTACTTCTCGGTGATCGCCTCAAAGATTTTGGTGCGGTCTTTTGTGTCCATTTTGGAATGGTCCACCTCGATCTGAATAAGAAAGCCTCGGAAGTTACCATGTAGCACAACATTTGCTGTTCTGATAGTGACATTTCCTTTTTCCAACTCGTATATTTGTCCACCATCGCCTTTTATCAGCTGCCTCTGGCTCCACAAACTCTGAAGCCTGTGGTTAATGAAGAAGTCAAATGGATCATCCAATCCCGAGGTAGCGGCTTTATGTAAGTGTTCATTAGGGATTGCTAGCTCAGACTTGTTTGTTTGTCCGAATTCCTCCTGTACCACTGTGCTGTGGACAGCGACGGTCTTTTTGTTGATAAGTGTGATACATGTAGCCCTCAAGTAAGAGGGAGACAAAGTGTAGAGGTAATTAACATCTGAAGAAGTCTCTTGAAGATGAGCTGTCTCTGGTGGGATCGAAAACGGATTATTTCTGAAGATTTTGAATGAGAAGTTCCACTTTCCCTTCAACGTAGGGAGTCTATTAGACAATATATCATGAAACCGAGTGATTGTTTCGGGAGTTGCCTTGTGAACGAGTAAAACACTATAGTTAGTAACCTGAACAATGCAGTTTTTTTCTAATTCTATTGGCCATACGCAGACACCATTTGTGGTTGTAGTTGAAAGCTTGGACTGCAGACGCGGGAGTAGTTGTGCGGCGGGTTCTCCAAGCACTTCTTTTGGAATTAGAATAAAACCTGCCTGTGTTTCAATTTTCACATTTTTAATGTAGTGTTATTATTATTGAAACGATGAAATCTCGTATATAATCGAAATATTATCATTACTACAAGAATCCGTCCTTTCTAAAAAGTCCACCCGTACACCAGTTTTGCACCCATCTCATTTTTTTGGATCGCAGCTAAGATGATCATCACCAGCCACAATGACCGGGTCCGAAACGACAGCCCAGGATGCTATATTTATAGGAGCAAACCGTCACTCACATGTGGCAGACCAAATACCAAATTTGGTTGCATATGGTGCACATGAAACTATTGCTTTGTGGAATCCATTTGCCAAAGATAAGAAGGGTGTCTATCACACTTTGAAAAAGCACACACAAGAAGTCACCTGTGTACGTTTCTTGCCCGGCTCCAACTTTCTCGTTACAGCAGGAGAAGATGGACAAGTGAATATATGGAAAAATGACTCTCCAGGCTCTGAAAATCCAGATTTCAGCTTGCAGCAGACCCTCGGCGAAGAAAACTGTTCAGTCACATGTATGAGCGTCCTCAACGATAAAGTTTTCGTTACAGGTAATTCCAATGGAGATGTCTGTTTCTATCAGCGAAAGGGTGATGAGTTTGAGCTTGCACATTCTTTTGCTGTCAAATTCAATTTCTATCCGCTCACTCTTTGCTTGCAGTATATTAATGGAGCCTACCTTTTAATGGTTGGCGGTACATCCAATGACCTTTTTGTTTATAAAGCTCCAGAAGAAGACCTCACCAATGTCGAGCTTTGTGCTACTATCAAGGGGCACGAAGACTGGGTCAAGACTTTGGCTTTCACTACTGAAAAGGAGGGTTCCGACTACCTCCTTGCTTCCGGTTCACAAGATAGATATATAAGATTGTGGAGATTGCGTCTTAATGACTCTATTGATGACTCCGATGAAGACGAAACCAAATTGGTTTTGCTTTCCAACAAACAATACAAATTTGCCCTAGGCTCTGGTCGTGCCGCATTTAGCTTTGATGCCCTCATAATGGGCCATGATGACTGGGTCTCGGGGTTGCAATGGCATCCAGCTGCATCTGATGGATCTCGCAAATTACAGCTCTTATCTCTGAGTGCTGACACTGCATTGATGATCTGGGAAATGGATCATGACTCTGGTATTTGGGTCTGTGTTACTCGTCTCGGAGAGATGTCCATCAAGGGAGCCTCTACAGCTACAGGCTCTTCAGGTGGTTTCTGGTCCTGTCTCTGGTTTAAGAATCCCCAATCCGACGAACAAATGATCCTCGCAAATGGTAAGACTGGCGCTATTCGTGCTTACCACTCTGTGTGCTCCGATGACGGTGAAGTTTCCTGGGAGACTACTCTTGGAACAACCGGTGCTGTCAAAGAAGTCAAGGATGTAATCTGGTCAAAGGGTGGCGATTACTTATTTCTGACATCGCTTGACCAAACCACCCGTTTGTTCGCACCTTGGGTGAAAAACAGACCGCTGAACTCTTCTGATGCTATTACATGGCATGAATTTGCCAGGCCGCAGATTCACGGTTATGATATGATTTGCATTGACAACATTGATCTGACAAAATTTGTGTCGGGTGGTGACGAGAAGGTTTTGAGAGTTTTTGAGATGACTCAGTCTATCAGCGAGCTTCTACACAAATTCTGCAACATAAATTTCGGCTCTAATCAGCACGAGGCTTTGCCTGAAGCGGCATCTTTGCCGGTTTTAGGGCTTTCAAACAAAGCAGCTAATGAAGAGCTCACGGCAGGCGAGGCCCAGCAACGCCAAGAAGATTCTGAAAACCAGCAGGTGACTGTGAAAGACAAGCTTGATCCACTTGAAGGACTTACTTCTCCTCCTCTTGAAGATTTCCTCCAAAGGCACACGTTGTTTCCAGAAATCGAAAAATTATATGGTCACGGTTATGAGCTTACCTGTTGTGCAACTTCACCAAGTGGCGCCCTTATTGCATCAGCATGTCGTTCCAACAATGCCAGACATGCAGTAGTGAGGATTTTCAATGTTAACAAAGATTATCTCCTAGCAGAGGACGTTTTGAAGGGCCACAATTTGACAATCACCAGCTTGGAGTTTTCCGCCGATGGAAGATATTTGGCTGCAGTGTCTAGAGACAGACAAATCTCTTTATGGAAGGTGGAAGATGAAGAGAATGCGAAATTTGGTCTTGTTCATTTAGCTGAGAAGGCACACGCAAGAATTGTATGGGATTCCTCTTGGGCACCCTTGACAGACGCTGGTCATTTCTTAGTGACTGGCTCTAGAGACAAATCAGTCAAACTCTGGAAAGTGTCTGATGATTCTGTCTCGGTTGTTGCAACTTTGAAGACCACAGATCCTGTTACTTCAGTTTCCTGTTATCAAAAATCACTTCTAAAGAGCATGCTTTTAATTGCTGTGGGTCACGAGAGTGGTGCAATCGAATTCTACACAACAAGTCTCTCGGATCCTCAATTACACCTTGTTGCTGAGGTTGATTCCTCGCAGACTCCTGCCAACAGAATATCGAAACTTAGTTTCAGCGAGTCTTCTTCCAATAACGTGCTTAAACTAGCTGCTGGAAGTAGTGATACCTCCCTCCGTCTCTACTCTTTGAGTATGGATCTCCTCATCTAATGTTCCTTCGATTTAAATTAGCCAAAGAAGGTTCAATTTAATTTCCAACTCCGGCAAATAGAACATTGTGAGGTTGCAGCCAACTAAGATGCAGTGCGCAAATAGGTGGGACAGGTGCGTTGGACAAGCTGCCATCGCACGACCAAAACCTAAGGCGAGCTCTCAATAACTTGTCAATAATACCTAGAATAGAAAGAACACCGATTAATAGAACAAATGGCTGATAAATATCCTGAGATTGACGTCGAAGCTGGTGATCAAGAACTCGGTGGCGATTTCTTGTCCAGAGAAAAAGAAATTGTTGGTGACGAATTCCAAACCGATCAAGACAAGGAAGTGTTGGAAGAAAGTGACAACGAGATCGAAGACTTTAAAGAGCAATTTCCTGAGGTTGAAGGCTCGTCGTCTGTTGTTGCCCAGCAAGATCAAACAAAGGAAGACCAAGAAGAGTTCGAGGGTTTTGAAAGCTCACAGAACGCAACGGAATCCAAAGATTTGGGTCCTTCTGAGCCATTGAGAGAGTGGAAAGAGCGCAGAGATTTGGAAATCGAAGAGAGAGAGAAGGCAAACTCCAAGAAGAAGGAAGATATAACTGCCAAAGCTCGCCAAAATATCGATGATTTCTACGATGACTATAATAACAAAAAGGATCAACGCTCGAAGGAAGTTTTGAAGGAACAAGAGGAATTCTTGGAGAAGAGAGACAATTTCTTGAAGAGAGGTACTTTGTGGGACAGAGTTGATGAATTGATTTCCGAAGCTGGTGAATTGCCTGAGCAGAACCGTGACAAGACTAGATTCAGAAGCTTATTGACTAAGTTGAAGGGTAAAGAAAATGTGCCGGGTGCAGGCGGTTACTGAGCATGCTGGTCAGCTAGCTTTTTCCCTTTTTGTCTCCAAAGCTTATTTGATGAAATTTTGGAGCTGAAGGGTTCTTCGGCTTAAAATATAAGTTGCCGAGCCTAACCGGGTACTAAACGAAAGAAAACGAAAATTACAAAAGATGTAGGTTAAGTTAATTAAAGTCGTAAGTCTGGGAATTAAATTAGGATGCCACTACTCCATAATACTATTGATGGCTCTTATCAATGGCTCCTTTTCGAGTGTTTGGCATTCTTTCTGAAGAGGATAATGGCGGACATAATCATTCAAGTTCATTAAAGTCCAAACTCCATAGCAGAGTATGAGGGATTCCAATCGGTCCCAATTGGCAACTTTGACATGCTTGAACCACGGGTGGTTATTCTTGAGGATTCTCCACTTTGATAAAATCATCAACTTAAACAAGTACAGATTAAGCTCATTGTAGAAATGTGGGGAGATTTCACGGATATTTAGATTCTCGTCAGGTTGAAATGAGTGCCCATAAGCAGGGATTGAGAGAATCGAAGACAAACCCAACGTAGTCAAGGATGCAACAAAAGCAATGGTCTTTATGTAAGCCTTAATGAATGATTTCGTGTTTCGAAGATAAACATCACGCAAGAAATTAACCCGAGTTAAAGCGGGTGCAGTTAGTGAAAGCAATAACATAGAAAGCAAATTTGGCCCGTAGATGAAATTTGACATGGAGTTTGCTCTATGAGCAGCATAAATCAGAAGTTTCTTAATCAAATGACTGACTCTGTGCCTTGATGTTTCTTCAAATTCATTGTACCATTGATTTAAGAATCGGGTTTTGAATGACGAAGCAAAAAAAAAAGCAAATAAAAGAACATTGTGTTTCACATAAACCGAGAAGAGTCCAAGCCAGTGAACTCTTTGGTAGTTTGCACCCAAAGTAAAGTTTTTCCAAATTGGGTTGAATATGTAGTTCTTGATTGAACTCGATAGATATTTATGGTTCAATTTGAACCTTGTGGGAGTAAGATAGTTAGATAAGAGCTGGGCGAAGATGACTGGGAAAATGAGGAGGTGCTTTCTGGAGTAAAGTTTTCTCACGAATGCATTTTTCTTAATTGAATCGAGTCCTATAGCTTTTGTCAAGGTCGGTGAAAGGTTAATTCTTGAAGTTGGTGGGTGCAACTGCACGAAGTAAGCCATGTAAAGATATATCAGAAGGTAGTCCTTAGGAATTTGTTGATTGTTGCAAATTGCCAGGAACAAGATACTTGAAGACATAAAGTTTGATAATTTCTTCGTTCTTCGATCAACTGTACCCTGGTGTTTACCCTTGCTGTAGTTTCTGATCCATGTGAATAGCAAATCACGTATGAGAGGGTGAAGAGACAAGAATGCCGTTAAACGGATCGGATTTTTGGCCCTTACAAGAAGAAGTGTCAATAGCCATTTCACTATTTTCCCCTTCGTTGGGTCAGGGGGTTGGTTTATGTAAGAGTCATCCATTAACTAGCCAATGTGTGGAGTCAATAAGAGCGTTTACATAAGCGCGGATGTTATCAGTATTGTAGTGTCAACACGAGTATCTTCGCGCAGCTGCAACCTGAACTGTGGGGTTCTTACAAAACTAATAGAAATAGTGAAGTATTAGGTTTTAAAATAATTACTATCATTAAGCTCTATGTTTCGACCCTAAAGCTTAAAACATCTTTGTAAACGGCTGGTGGTAGTTGCTTTCTATTTTACTGCTTTGAGACACATTTGCAACTTGTGACAGATATGGCAGTGTTGCGTGAACAACTCACAAACAAGGTGCAAACTTGCAACAGATTTGATTTTGAGAGTACAAATTTTAATTAAAAAAAATGAATAAAAAAGCAAAACCAGATAAGCAGTTTCATTTTTATAGTACAACATAAGAGTTTCGATTCTATTTTCGTCCTTATAAATTTCTTCTTTAAGGTTTACCCGCCAGATAATAAGGCTCGTTGTTTATTTTGTCTAGGTGTTCTCGCAAGTCGCGCGACTCGCTTCCCAAGAGTTGCAAGCACTGAACCTGATTTCGCTTTAGCAGATCAGCTTGAACTACTTTTGCCCTTTAGCATCACCCAAACACATACCTATCATATAAAGTATGAGTCTACCGGACTTTTACGAGACGCCTCCTTCCAAAGAATATCATACGAGAAAAAAGAGTGTAACAAAGCCATCATCTGGCAGATCAAAGGGTATTAATTTTAATACCGTTTCCCCATATAACGCTACACACAATAGAACAGCGTCAATAGCCACCTCGAATTCGATTGAATCTGATCTGTCTGCTTCAAACGCAAGACCTTCAATTGCATCCCCAGAGTTCCAGTATGACTTCGCTCTCCCTTCCTTAAATCAGCTCAATTCCATGGACATTGATGAACAACTACGACTACTAGCTATGAAGGAGATGACTCTGGTTGAGATAAATGATCGCATGAATATCCTAAGAATCAAACAAGACATCGTTCACTCTGATATACATCAATTACGAGAAGTTATCCAACGGTCCCTATATAAAGAGATGAACTTCCAACAACCTGCTCAAAGACAACGCCAAGTGAGTAACCCACGGGAGGAAGCATTGCATAGCATGAAAACTGGGCGTCGGAGATCATTGTCAATTCATAAACTGCCTACTGACTTAGGTTCAGACTCTGATAGGCAGGAAAAGCAAGGCTCTTCTCTTTGGGATAACCTCTCAAAGCCGATCAATTTTATACATCAACTAGATAATATGCTTAACAGTGATATGGAGAGGTATCCACCTGGTACCAGAGTCAACCAACCTCGTGTCCTGCGAGAGCAAAGGAGAAAGAACAGCAGTCCACAGATACACAGCCCACAGAGCCTGTTAGCATCAGAGCCTTCACCATTGAAGTCAAAGTCCACTGAGTCACCCGAGAAGTTGAAAGTGGACTTGGACAAGTATTTTCCAAAAAGCGAAAATACCACTCATGAATACAAACCCTCCCACACGGAGGATATGCTTCAGACTGTGTCTTCATCAATTTGGTCCTTTGTAAATGACGTCAAAACAAATATGATCGCGTCAGTTGCGGACCCACCTCCAGCATCTACTTCAAAAAATCAACCAAATTCTCTGTTTTTATACAGCCTTGAAGATACCTCTGCCGTCAGCCTAGCCGAAAACGACGCAACGGCATTTCTGGATGAAAGCGACGAAGAAGCTGACAAGGTTGACTTATCGATGTATTCAGCAATGAGACGCAAGAAAAGTTAAATTACCTTTACGAATAAAAACTGCTATAAGTATGAATTTTCAACGATAGAAAGGCTTTTGAAGAACTATTGCCCTTGTAAACTTTTAACCAATTCCTTTTGTTTTTCATTATCAGACTTCAAAAGTGAGCTGTCGCCCACAGAGCGAAGATCTTTCAACACAATATTCTTCAATTTATCGAAGTAGACTTCTTGAAGCAAGTTGCGGATATTGTATTCAGCTTTTTCAATCAGTTGACCCAAGTTGACCAAATGTGCCCATTCAAGGGAACCGCCTTCAGTGCTAAGAGATTGAGTTGTCTCGAGTTGTCTCGTCATGGTACCAGCCAAGGAGAGAGATCCGTCATCAGCTTTGCTGTTTTGTAAATCAAGGATAACGGATGAGGTGATTTTGTAAGTTGCCAGGGAGGAACCTTCAGGAATAATTTCAAAAACATGCGTCGAGTCCCATTTACCAAGGTGATCTTCCGTTTCCTTCTTGAATAAAACAACGCCAGCAAAACCTTCTTTCAAACTATCAGCGGCCTCATCCTCCGCAACATCCCACAAATATACAGAAGAGTAGCCTCCATTCTCATAATAGAGATCTCTGTATATATCAAAACTTTCGTTAGCTTTGATCTCAAGGTCTCTCAAGACAGGGGAGGGAAATGGAGATTCATCATCACCAGTTGGAGGATAGTACTTGTTCGAAAAAGGAGATCTATAAGAGTCACCATCTCTATTGTAATCACAACACAAGAAGAACTTTCCTGTTTCTTCACACTTTCTCAATTGCAAGGGCGTGTCGACTGTAGACAACAAGTCTTGAGCCAATTCCTGAGACTCTTCAGAACCGTCCTGTTGGATAATAGAGCAAATGTTGTTGAGGTTCTGTTGAACTTTTCTCGGGTCTAAGCGACGCAAGAGTTCCAATGCTGCATCAAACTTTTCCTCGTACAGCATGATTTCTATTTTCTAATTCTATAGCAAGCCGTTTGTATAAATTGTTCCAAGCAATACGTATACCATATACATGATCCTACTTATTTCGAAAAGCGAACAAGGTGTACGGGTGTCAAATATGCAAAGAACGTTTACTTTGTACAAATTCGCAGCTAAAAACTAAATTTTATAATTAACTATCAGCACATTGAAGAAATGAAGGTCGGAAAATAAGGAGCTCTTGAGAATTAACTTGGCAAGTAGGTGACTCCTAATCTTGGAGCGTTAATAATAACACCCATGATGATACCAGCAATAATACCGGCAATAGGTAAGGTGATGAACCAACCCAAGTAGCACCAGGTCACCATTCTCCAGTTAACGGTCTTCCAGTCCTTGTTACATAAACCAACGAAAACAGTTGCACCAACTGCACATTGAGTGGTAGAGACTGGGATAGACAATTGTGTGGCCATGACTGTTGTGATGGCAGCTCCAAACTCAATTGCAAAACCACGAGATGGGGATTGCAAAATCATCTTGTTACCCAAAACGCTCATGATTCTGTAACCAAACAACCACAAACCAATAACCAAAGATCCTGCAGTGAAACAAAGAATCCAGATTGGTGGAGTGGCCTTGAGACCTTGGTCGTTCCACACAAGGAAAATGGTAGACAAAGGACCAGAAGCATTGGCAATATCATTTGCACCGTGGGCAAAAGACATTGTACAAGCAGTAATTGCTTGAAGAAGAGAAAACAAGTATTCCACACGAATATCATAGTACTTGGACTTAGCGTGCATGTTTTGAACATTTGCACCCAATCTGCCCAGCTGGTTGACTTGCGTTGAGATAACGTCTCTTGTAAACAAGAAAGACACCATCAGCCACAAAAGTTTAGGCCATTTCTTTGGTCCTTCTTTGAAAAGAGCCCACCACTTTTGCTTGTTACTGAGATTTTCCACTTCAGAGTTTTCTTTCAGTGTTGTACTGTGGACAGATTCCTTTGCCACGTCGTCTTTGTTATCGAACTCTTCGAGGCCAGATGAGCTATCTTCAGTAAAGCGACGGCCTTCATAGTAGTCGATGACAAGAGTTTTTCCCTCTGGGAGTGGCGTAATGTCGTCGGTCAGTTTAAACCAGTAAATTGGGCCTCTAAAGACGTCGTACCACTTGAGCGTCCAGTCATTGTAAAGGACCTTTCTTCTAACGACAGGAAACACAAAAAGCATATAAACGGCCACAGCAACGGCACCAGTGCCGAAGATTGCCGCACATGTTGTCAGCCCAGAGAGCTTGTCAAGGTGTAAACTTGGCGAACCCTTCCAAACAATCATCATGGTCAAGACACAGAAGGTAATGAAAACCAAAACGGGAACAAGAATAAGCCCATGAATGATAGATCTTCTAGTGTCCTTCACTTCCAACACAAAGTATTTTGCAATTAGGAAAACAATTGCAGCAAATGCACCGGAAATACAAGGAGCGATGAACCAGGATGCAACAATTTGGGCAAAACCTTTCCAGCCCCAAATAACATGATCGGCACCTTTTGTTGCAATACCGACACCAATAACAGCACCGACAATGCAATGTGTTGTGGAAACAGGCATTCCAATATAGGTTGCAACAGTGAGCCAGGTGGAAGATCCAACAAGAGCAACAGCCATTGCCAACATGAGAACAGTTGGGTCACTTTCAAAAACATCCGTCTTAATAATCTTCTTTCTGATTGTGTCAGAAACTCTGTTTCCGACCAAAACAGCACCCAAGAATTCCATGATGGCAGCCAAAATCATGGCCTGCCAGTATTTCAAAGACCTGGAAGAGATCGAAGAGGAAAAAGAGTTTGCCACATCATTTGCACCAATGTTGAACGCATCAAGGAATGCAAAGAGAATACCAATCGCAAAGATATAGTCAAACTGGTGATAGTGCATTCTGATTGAATTTGAGGACAAAGAAGTGAAAAACTTCGAGGGGCGAAGAACAGTTTAATATACCTTTAGTTTCAATTAGGCCCCGTGTTCTTACTGTTACATTTTCTCTAAGAATTTTTGACGTTTTTCGCCGACAAGGAATGGGTGCAAAAATCACGAAGCGTTCTCAAAAGCTTGGCGCCAGGAATTCTAAGATAGTTTGGCTTGGCAGCCCACGTTTTCCTCTAATTTTAATAAATCTACGCAGATGACACAATCAGATGGACAATTACCTCGAGAACACCATTTCAGATGCTATCTATGTTCGTTTTACCATTGGTGAACGATATTTGCGATGAACCTCTCTCCAAAATAGTCTTTGAGAGTAGAACAAATGTACGGTGCATAGTAAAGACAGCTGCACCATGAGCTCAACTATGCACAACTTTTGTAGTCCGATTTACCGCATTGCCTTGGGATCTTGGGCCACGTGGTGAGTGCACAATCAGATTATCATATTCATGGAAGGGACCAATTCTTTTTGCGCATTTACGGTAATAAGCTTTTTTTGAAATTTTTTAAGTTCCTTACTAAAATATAACTCCTCTCGCATGTTAATTTTCGTGACATCAACTGTAAATGGTCCTTAATTAATTACCTACTTTAAGTGAAAGGCGTCATTCCACTCAGATACTGCATATAAAGATTATGGAGTTTTGAACGCTCACGCCGCGCCATCAACGTTCCTTCGGTGCGGAGTAGTCGATAAAGTCACGAGGCCGCAAATTTGGTGGTACTCGGGTCCCCTTACTCACGTGACAATATGAGGTTCTCCGCATTGACCTCGTTGGGTTCAGGAGGTGTTGTTAAAGTTTGCCTTGAGCATTCCAAGATAAGGCGGATTCAACCAATTTCTTCTTATTATAGAATCGTACTATATTGTAAAAGAATCTTGCAGAATGAACTAGGCATTTCTTTTCTTATCAATCTTTATCCAATAACACTGCGCAATTACTCAGCTGGACCTCTCTGAAACTGGCACGTGACAAAAAGTTTCGGAAGCGAGCATCGGATTTGTCTTGATCACACATTTGACGCATCAGTCTTCTTTACTTCTTGTTGACTCATCAACCACTTTTATATATATTCATACAGCTTACTCCCAGCTTTTAAGTCAACTACAAGAGTAAACCATGTTTAATCCAACTAAAACCTGTTTAAGGTTGAGCAAGAGATTATTGTCATTCAAAACCTTCCCCACTCCTAACGAAAATGCATTGAAGTTTGTCTCCCCCGAAAAGATAATTTCTCCCTTGGAAAACAAAACCTATGAGTTTGGATCTTCGCTTCAGGCAGTTCATTCGCCACTTGCATTTAAACTTTTCAAACTCTCAGGTGTCAAGTCAGTGATGCTCGGTCATGACTTCCTCACAGTTAACAAGCAAGATCACATCAACTGGGCTAACTTGAGGCCAGAAGTTGTTGAGTTACTTGACAACTTCCTTACATCAGAAAAAGAGCCAGTGATAACGAGAGAATTGCTTGAAGCTGAGAAAGATTCTTTGGCTGCCAGTGAGGATGACACAGAAATGGTCTCCATGATCAAGGAATTAATTGAAACCAGAATCAGACCTGCCATTCAGGACGATGGTGGTGACATTGAGTATAAAGCATTTGATGAAGAGACAGGTACAGTTTTTCTTAAATTGCAAGGTGCATGCAAGTCTTGCTCTGCAAGTGAAGACACCCTTAAAAGCGGTATTGAAGGCATGCTCCAACACTACATTGATGGCGTGAATGAAGTCGTACAAATCTTAGATCCTGAGGAAGAGATTGCTAACAAAGAGTTTGAGAGGTTGGAACAGAAGCTTGCAGACAAAAAGTCTACACCACCACCTCCTACACTCTAATCTGATTCAGGTTAGATTATGCATTTTATCATTCAACTACCAGTCATTCATTTTCAAGCATCAATAGCAGCGTCATTACTATTACTATTTATATTTATATTTATCTTTTTCTTTTATGAATTTTTTCTCAATGCTTCTAGCACTTGCCTCTTAATTTTAGCCAAGGTTTTAGCTTCCTCGAATTTTGTATTGAGCTCCTTCATTAATCCTTCGTCAATGCACTTTTGACTGATTGTGAGTCGAATCTCCTCGTAAAGATTTTGGCGCCACTTTGCAGTAAATTTGTCCCATTGCGTTGCAACATGTTTGAAACCAAGAACCCATCCCAAAAGACCAATGGCAAAAGCAGTGTTTGCTTGTAGTCCAACAAAGAGGTACCCAAGTGCTGAAAGTGCCGTCAAAGGCAATTGATAGTAGAAAAACGCAGCAGCGAGAATACCATAGACGGCAGGCTGTATTTCGGTAGGAATTCTTTCATTAACAAGATTGAGCTTGAATTCTTTAAGAGGATTGAAAATGCCAACTTTGTCTGCATACACAGCGAACTTCTGGTCTTGCAAACGAGCAGTGAGTTGCCCTCGAACGTAGTTATAACTTTCAATACTTTTGCTCATGAAATTCTTGTTGAAAAAGTCCTTGAGTAGATATTCAACATTGTCATTCTTAAGGTAAAGCATCCACCACCGAAGCTTTTTGTTAAAGTAATGATCGGTTCCAGGAATGATTTTCTTCTGAAGCTCAGTATGCATCACGACACTGCACCTCACCAAGTCATGGAGTTTAAGATCATCATATATCTGTCTAATATTCGTCTCAGATAAATTGTTTCTTGCAATCTCTGTTTGAACGATCTGCAACATCCAGCTCGTTAAGTTCTCAGTTCTTACATACCACGTAAGAAATTTGCTTACCTCAAGAATATTAGATTGGATGAGGCTATCAAAGTATTGCGATGAAGCATCAACATCTTTCTCGATAAATGCTGATATACCGTCAAAAGCCAAAGCAGAGTTGACTTTTATTGAATGGTGGACCACTTTATTAGATTTATCAAAAGTCACTGGAGATTCACTGGATGACAGAGGAGAAAACTCAGAATTATCAATAACAGTGAGCATTATTTTCTTTTGAACATGACGAGGAAGTCTATCCATCAAAGTTGAAAATTCACTGGTAACGTAAATAAAAAAATGACAGTTATCAGTGAGCTTGCTAACATCCTGGGGCCTATTTACCTCCAAAAATATCAAGCTGTTTGGCGTCCTTTCCAGAGGTTCCAAGGCCTGGGGGTATTGAGGTCTGCTTTCTGGACTTAAGAGTGGCAGTGGAATCTCGAATTTATTAAGGCTCCGCTCAAACGCACCAGGTAGCAGCAATTCATTGGATTGTAGGTGGCTGTGCATAATGATATTATTATCAGACCTCGATCTTTTTGTCAATGGCTCAAACCAGGATCTGTTTTTGGCTGATAAAGGATCAGCAAGAAGTGTGTCTAGAAGTTTACATCTCTGGCGTAGGACCTCAGACTCATATATCACACCAACAAGGATATTTTCCGAATGATTACTGCCTTTCACGAGGTCAAAGTATGTTTGTATTGTAGAATAGGTTACAGTATCTTGTGGATACCATCGCACATATTTCTTGAGGCCGTCTTTCACTGATGTGATTGGAGATAAACTTAGTTCATTAAGATTAGTAGGGCGATGGTTAAACCTACTCCAGGCAATTGAGACCCGCGGGAGTTTCTGCCCTATCGTCTTTCCGTAACGAGTGACTATGGGTAGCATGTCGAAGAATTCGTGATTGCCAAATCGGAGCGAAATATGGAGCACGAGTATCACGTGACCAATATTTTCTCTTCTTTCGTAATATGGTCAAGTTTTTTTTGTTTAGATGGCCATGTTCGGGATTTGCATTGTACATTCAAGCAAATAAGGATCAGTATTATGGGTGAAGTGGTGTGCTCAGGCCGTGAGCATAAAGCCGATGAGCGGAAACAACAATCAACAACTTTCTGTTTCGCAAGAGGAAACGCAAAATCAAGCCCCTTAACGGCAGAACTGCATTTGCTGTTTCCACTTTCTGCAAGAGAGCTAGACGATCTCTGTATAACCTTCTGATTTTTTTTTTTTTTTTTTTTTTTTTTTTTTTTTTTTTTTTTTTTTTTTTTTTTTTTTTTTTTTTTTTTTTTTTTTTTTTTTTTTTTTTTTTATGTTTCCTTCCTTCACCATTCTAGTATTGAGCCAACAATGTCGCTCCCCAGTGTACCAGTTTGCAACCATTTTCCTTCATAGGAGCACACTCACGAATACTTTTCATTTTGACTTAATCATATATATTGCTTAAACAGTTTAAAAGTATTCTATGTAAGAGAAAGAGGTTACATAAAACTTTCAATTAAGATTCTCGTATGGGCGTAGGCAACGTCGTTTGGAATTACAAATGATCGATTTTTTATTTGCTCACAAAGGATTTGGAGCGCTATATGTACAGTTCACCGAGATTATCTCCTTTCCTCCGAACTAACCAACATGTAGCCATTTTAGCCTCATTTTGTTGAGTATATGTTACAGATATTGATAATGATACTCTAATTGAAAATACCACTCTTATCTTTCCTAATTTTGACGTCATGCCACTTTCAAGCGACATTCGTGTAACCGCTTGAGTTTATCATCACCTGTCAGAATGCGGCTACTCTTACCGCTCATATCGCGTTTTTCTGACACCCCGGGACTTTCCTGTACCTCGGATGCGAAAGCCTGGGGTCTATATAGGTTTCTGGATCCGCAACCTCTTTTGCAATACCATTTTCCAAGTTGCAAGCTAAACGATGTCTCCAATAGTGGAGGAGCCTCAGAAGATCCTGAGATCGAGGAAGATCTTTAGGGGTCTCAGAAAGTATGCTTCCTTCATAGGACCTGGAATCATGGTCTCAGTGGCTTACATGGACCCAGGCAATTACTCCACAGCAGTTTCTTCAGGCGCAGACTATCAATACGACCTTCTTCTTATCATTTTCCTCAGTAACGTGTTTGCTGTCATTCTCCAATGTCTCTGCGTGAAACTAGGCACGGTGACCGGCCTAGATTTGGCGGAGATGTGCCGCTTGAATCTTCCACCATGGCTAAATTTGTCGTTATACTTGTGTGCTGAAGTTGCAATCGTTGCTACAGATCTAGCAGAGGTGGTCGGAACTGCCATTTCTCTTGAAATTTTGTTTGGCATACCATTAGTGTATGGCGTTCTCATCACAGTTCTCGATGTTCTTATCATCCTCATGGCATACCACAAAGACGGTAATCTAAAGCAAACTCGGATCTTTGAAATAATGGTATCCACATTAGTGGCTGCAACATGTGTATGCTTTATATTGGAGCTTTTTAAGTGTGACTTCCCACCTGGTTCTGTGCTGCAGATTGTAAAGGGCTTCCTTCCAGTCAATCCAGAAATATTCACACAATCAAGAGCATTGTTTCTAAGCTGTGGAATTGTTGGAAGTACTGTGATGCCTCATTCTTTATACCTAGGCTCATCCTTGGTTCAAACGCGTTTGAAAGACTACGATGAAAAGCATGGCAACATTGAGCCCGAGAACCAGAGATCCAATGAGACAAACTCTTCCGCTTCTCAGAATGCCTTACCAGCTACGCAAACCAAATTTCTTTCCATCTCAAGTGGTGCCAATTTATCGAGGAAATACCGTCCTTCCTATTCTGCTATTAAGTACTGCTTGACATACTCGTACACCGAGTTGGTTCTTTCTCTCTTCATTATTGCAGTTTTTGTGAACGCTTCAATATTGATTGTTGCCGGCACAACATTGTTTGGGAAACCCGATGCTGATGATGCTGACTTATTGTCTATTTATGATATGCTTTCACACTATATCTCACCAGCCGCTGGTCTTGTTTTTGCATTGTCTATGTTATTTTCAGGCCAAAGTGCCGGAATCGTTTGCACAATGGCCGGTCAAATTATTTCGGAGGGATTCATCAATTGGTCTTTTAGACCATGGATTCGTCGCATGATCACGCGAGTGTTGGCCATCGTGCCCGTTTTAATCGTCATAATCGCTCTTGGTCGTGAAGGAGTTTCGACAATTATGAACTTCTCTCAAGTTGTATTGAGTTTTATTCTCCCAGTCGTGAGTGCACCCCTCATATACTTTACGGCGCATCGTAAGTACATGGTTGTTCATGATACCCAATCTCACAGAGCTGACGAGAATACGGCTCTTCTAGCCCAAGCTTTGCATTCTGAACAAGGAATCCAGACTCAGGAGTCTGGTCAAAGTGATAATTATAGAATCTTCTATTTTGAAAATGGAAAGTGGCTCAATTTTGCTGCAATCGGCACATGGCTTCTTATCACTTTCCTTAACTTTTACCTTGTCTATCTTTTCTCTATTGGCATTGAAGTATAATTTCTAGAAATATATTACATCATTAGTTTACATGTTTAAAAGGTTGACTTCATCAGCGCAATCCCCTTCTCTTGTGTGGACCACGAATACCTGGCAATCTACTGCTCTTCATAGATGGGGGCATTCTTGATGGTGCAGGGCCTGGAAGAGTACCAGGGTAGTCATGAGTCAAAACTGGGAGCTTCCGACTGATATTGTAAGCGAATTCAGCATCTTGCAGAGCTTGCGATTTAAGAAGGATTGTCATCAACTTCATAATCTTTCTATAAAGAATGCGCTCTTCAATAGCTGGGCTTCTATCAGAAGTAGCAGAGCCTCTTGAAAATCTGTCCTGGCGCAACTTGTTCAATTTCAATAAGGATACAGATATGACCCTCTGCAAGTGCTCCGGAGATTTAATGATTTCTTCCCTGTCTTTCTTTATCAGATCAAGAGTAGCAAGCTGCTCTGGGCTGTACTGAAGCAAATTCTCAAGTTTAACAGTGTCCGTGGTTGGTGGAATAACGGCATCTTCATCAAGTGGAGATGGAGATGGTGGCGGAGTTTCGTGCTCATCTGGAGTTGAAACATGGTCGTCGACATCATCTTTGGGTGCCACTACTTCACTCTTGACTGCTTCAGGATCTTTGGATTGAAGGTAAGCGCGCCTATACTTGTTGATTTGCTCGCTTCCAATCTGATTGAACCAAACTGAATTTTTCAAGGTTTCGGTCAAAACTGAATTTCTCGAGTCAGTGTTTGGTCCAAACGATCTGATGGTCTGGGATCTTTTTTCGTATGTCCGTAGCTCATTGGTATTCGTCTCTTTAACCAATGTGGACTCGACTGGTGGCTTCAAAGACTTCTGTTTATAAAGCAACCACTTAGGAGCTTCTATAGTGTACCAGTTTGGAAAGAAAAATCTATCCAATATTTGGGTGTTCCCTTGGGGAGCTCCCGGCGGTTTCAGTAAAGAGCCAGTGAAGGACTTTAAAGTGTTGTTGGTAGAATCTTGAGGCTTTGGAGCACTAATGACCTTTGCAAGCTGATAGGGATCGGGCACAATTGTATTTCTGGAGTCAACGGGTGATTTGCCAATCAAACTCGAGAAAAGGGGTTGGGTTGTAACATGAGTTGTCTGTTGAGGCAAGTCGGAGTACACACTGTGGTATGATGGCACAGTCTCCTCGATTTTGTTAAGGAAGGTGACAACTTCACTATTATCAGTGAAGTAAGAGGATGATATTTTAATGTAGTCATCTTTAAGAATGTTTTGAGCTTCTTCAGAATCCGAGATTTCTATGTTATCAAAAAGAAGCAGCCCCAATGCTTGTGTTTCTCTGATTAAGAGCTCTGTGGTCAATTTATAAAAGAAATCGATGTTTTTGTATGTTTCAGTTCCAACTTTGTGATTCACTATTTCCTGTGATGCCACCAATCTTATGTCATGATAAATTTGGTATGGTGACGAGTAACGTGATTGAGATAATTTTGTTGATATCGGCTCCTTCTTTGTTTCGGGATTAGCTTTGCTATACTCTAGGAAAGAAGCATATATCTGCTGAGGATCAGCTTGAAAGAAATCTTTTGGAACCAGTTCCTTTTCAAGAAGTCCAGCGTTGTCTGCTTGCAGCAAAACGACCGAGAAGTCTCTCACTAGGTTCTGAATAGCTTTAATGTTAGTATCGTGTTTTATAGATGTCGAAAGAGCTATGTTTTGAAATTCATCACACAACCGAGCATTTTCGGGCCTTCACGAATGGAGATTTTCGTTTGTATTTGTAAACATACCTTGTTCCGTGTTTTTCATGGTGCGGTCAGAAATAAACAAGAATTCTCGCTTTGATGTATCTGCTTATATTACGATCGGTTTTTTTTTGTCCTCAATGTGTTGATGAGTATATACAGGAAAATACATATTTGGATGTGAGGAAGCAGAAGGGTCTCTTAATTGCTTTTAATTGTTCTATAGTAATATCAAGTGCTTTTTATTCCTCGAAAAGAAGCTTGATTTCTTCGATTCTTTGCTTTCTGCGCTCTTCCTCCTCGACCTCGACTGCCTCGCCCATCATTCTCTTTCTCTCTTGAATGCGAAGCATCTTATTTTCGATGCTATTCTTAATGATAAAGCGTACAACCTTAACATTTTGGGATTGTCCTATTCTGTGGATTCTATCAATGGCTTGGTCCTCAACACTAGGAGACCACCAAGGATCCATCATGAATGCTCGACTTGCACATGTCAAGTTAAGTCCCACACCTCCTGCCTTCAATGAAAGGAGAAGAACACTGATTTTGCCCATCAGTTTCTTTTCTCCCGCAAAATTTTGTAAAATCTTTTCACGGTCATTCATGTTCAATCGGCCATCAAATTTAAACACTTCAAACTCTTCACCGTCGTTACCTATGACTTTTAGCTCGTTTTCAATCAAGTCTAAATATGACGAGAATTGAGAGAAGACAACAACTGATTCACCAGGTGACTGATCTCTTAGATTTCTTAGGTGCATAGCCAAAGCGTTGATTTTGGCTGATGTCTTGTCAGGGTCATGGTAATATAATTGGTAATTATACTGTGCTTCTGGATCATCAATTTTTTCTCTCGTGTGGAACCTGACTTCCTTCTTGCTGGTCAGTTTGTGTCTAACTCTGAACAAACGATATTTAGAAATTGATCCTCGACAATCAGGGCACTGAGGGTCTTTTCCATTCCTTTTCTGGAAATCTATGTGCTCCATCAAACAATGGAAGCAGTAAGTGTGACCACATTCAGTAACCGTCATTTCCCCAAGTGAAATGGGAGCTTGCGTGCAAATAGAGCATTCAGCGTCCTTAACATCAAGTCGCTTATACAATGAAAACATTAATTGTTTCATGGCAGTTTCGGATTCGTAGCGTTCGCTTTGAGTTGGCTTCTCAAATTCAGCAACCTGTTCTTTCCAAGAATCATCTAACTCATCACTTCCGGACACTAAATCAGGATGACAACAAATTTGGCGTAATCTCAAGATGTGAGTGAGAATTTGTGTATATTTCCTCATCAAGTCGCCTGTGTTCATGCCTTCTTTAAAAGACTGATAGGCCCTGGACTTGAAAAAATCATAGTAAAGCTGCTCTCTTTTGCTGAAGTCTAGTTCTTCAACCATAACTTCTTTGTCAGGCAAACTCACAAGTGGTGTGCCATCTGCCAGTTTCATGCTTTTAGTTCTTCTCAAAAAAATGGGCTGAAGAATAGACTTGACGACGTCAAGTGTCTGGTTAAACTTCTTTTGTTCGAATGGAAGCGTGACAAATGTTTTCCAATACGAAAAGTTACTCCATGGATCTAATCTAAGGAACTTCACGATCGAAAAAATATCATCCAACCTGTTGACCACTGGAGTTCCTGTAAGAACCCATTTTCTTCTCAGTTCTAGCTCATGGACAGACTTAGCAGTTTTTGTAGTTCTGTTTCTGATGTTATGTCCTTCATCCAAAACAATACGAAAGAATTCCACAGAGTACAAACCAATCCTCGGGAGTTTACCTTTTTCGTCCCGCATCTTATTTAGACGAGCCCATTCATTTTGCACAGTTCCGTATGTTGTCAAGACCACAATTGGGATATTGGAGTCACGTTTGCAAAGTGTTTGCGAGAAGTCCGCTTGCACCGTTTCTCCATAATAGATGAAGCATCTATGATTCTTATTGTTGTTTGAGCGATCAAACTCCATCTTCCATTGCGAGAGTAAAGACATAGGTAGGATAATTAGGGTAGACTTGGACGCGTATCTTTGTGGTTCAATTTGTTGAGCACTTGAGTCATACGGTACAGAATGAATCAAGGACAATGTGGATATAGTTTTACCGAGACCCATCTCATCGGCCAATATTCCTCCTTTCAAGAAGCTTTTCACCATAGGTTTTTCACGAGAAAGTTCTCCATTGTACATATTACCATAGAAGAACTCTTCATCGTGGTCATCTTGGTGATCATCACTCAGTGGGTCTTTTGGCCATTTAAACACATTCCAAAGAGGATTCACTACACCCTCATCTTGGTCTCTGATTGCTTTTTTCCGTTGAGTTGAAAGTACCTCACCATTTGTGGTTGAAAGGCTTTCTAGGAGATCAATCTCTTTCTCTCGAGCAAGCATCCACGACAAACCTTGCTTTTGATAAGGCCGCAATTCCAATTTACAGTTTTCAGGTGGAGGAGTTGTATTTTCAGGAAGATTCCCCAAGTAATCAGACTGTTGATTTGCCATGTAAAATTCCTTGAGCTGATCGAGGTTTAATTCATCAGCTGGTTTTACTTCATCATCAGGTGAAGCTTTTGAATCTTCATCATTCTCACCATCATCGAGCAAAATAGGTTCTTCATTCACTGGTGCGTCTTTGTTGTAAGGTTTGATTTGCAATTTCTCGAATAAACGAGATAAAGATCGCTGTTTGAGTCTCAAGGCAGCTTCGGCCTCAGTTTCCTTTGTGTTATTGAAAGAGCTCGCAGATTGTCCTGTCTTTCTTCTCTTGGTTGGAGACGTATTCTGAGCGTCTTCAGAGCCGACATATTGGGAATGACCAAGGAAGGTATTGTTGTTCAAGAAACAGCGGATCAGTAAATAAAATGGGTCACCAATTGAGATGCGACCCGTTGTCTCCATCATGACAAATGTTTCAAATTGTGCAATATCAAGGTCAAGCAAAGGTGATAAAATGCGTGTTATATCTTCAGGCAATCTTCCAATTTCTCTTCCACCATCACCAACCGTATACAAACGAATCACCGCTGACTCTCCGAACTTGGTCTGGACAATAGATGATTTCTTCATCTTGTTCGGGATAAGACGCTTTAAGATAAGGGGCTCCTTGTACTTGAGTGCCTTGAAATAAGGTCTTGTTGCCCACGCTTCGACGTTGAGAGTCCCTATGTATCTTTGCCATGCTTTTGATGCCTTTTCGATGGATTCTTGCTTGACTTGGCTCCTCATACGCTCCATGAGTTCTTTTAGTTCTTCATTTCTTTCCCTCCTCGGATCTTCCTCGCTTTCTTCAGACGTAGATAGCAGAAGTGAGTCGTTGAAAGAAATACCAGAAAAGTATTCATCTGTGGCTAGCTGGATATAATTTGGGCGGTTGAAATACTTGGAATATAGGTGTTTGACTGCCTTTGAAGACGCGTCACTGACTATGGACAAGAACTGGCTTTTGAAGAGATCGTAGCCTATCAGGGAAAAGCTGGAATCTGACATCTGTGATTCTGGGGGTGGATCATCTGGGTCTGTCTGCTGAGAGGAAGGACCGTCTTGTGGTTGTGATAGCAGCAGGTCTACCGGCCCATTAGCACGACCACTAAGCAGTGTTTGACTGTGGCTTGGTATGATATTCAGGTTTTCATCAATGAGGGTGGTCTCACCTGTAACGTCTTGGTTCTCCTCTTTAGTTGAAATGGCGATTTTGTCATCTTCTTCATCGGGAACAAAAAGGGATGGTTCATTGTTCGCTGTTTGAGGGCTAGGCCTAAAGAACCTCGATTTGTCTATCATATATGCTATTTGTCTATAAGAATTATGGGCTGTGGTTGAGATGAGAGTATGTGGAGATGACGTAGTTCACAAGAGCATCTCAGAGCGATAAGGTTTACGCGAAGTAACGCGCCTGTAAAATACCGGTGGCTGCAGCACGTAAATGCGAGCTCCATGAGAAAGACACTATTGGAAATCAGAAAGATAAAATCATAGTAGAAGACACTGTGTATTCATCATGCTTGCTTCAACAGTGTAGTCGATGCCATTATGGTTGCACCAGTCGCTGAGATCTTGAGTCAGCAAGAAGTACCCCTTGTCGTCCTTCTTTAGAACCTCCATATGGTCTAAAGTGAAAAGTATGTCTTCTTTTCGAAAACCAGTAATATTCGAAAGCTCAGATATGCTGGTTTCATTCAAAGTATCGGAGCTTCGCTTGTTTAGAAGAATTGCAGCTATCCTTTTGCACCAGAACCGGAGATAGAGTTTCTTTCCATATGGAGAAAGAGGAAATTCAGGGCCCAGTCGATTCTTCATCTCATTCGACTTTGAGGCTAATGCATACAGAAACTCTATTAAGAGAGTCCCGAGTCGTAGGCCCTGGTAGGGCGGAAACACGCATACACAAGCTAGATTATTATGAGCATCCCACGAGTTCACTTCGTGGGAAAAGAAGCCCATCGGTTTGAATTTTTTCCTGAAAGCAGTCCCGTAGAGCTCCTCATCGTTGTCATCAAATCCGTAAACAATGTAGAAGTCGAAATAGTCCACATTGTAGTAGACAGACTTGTCATCTATGAAAAGTTTGCCAAACAAGGCTAAATTCTGAGCAAACACTTCATGCCTATAGCCTTTGACTCTTTTAATGAGATAGGGTGTTCGAGAATCCCAGTAAACCAAGGTTCCAAGTGGTGGAAAAGATTGGCTTAACAGACACACACTGCGGTGAAGGTCTATCTGGGCTTCATCAGTGGTGTATTTAAAGCAATACTCACAGACATAAAGTTTCAGCAACCAAAAAGAGCCACTTGGAGTATCATTCCGTTCATTTTTGGTTCCGATGCCCAACTCCCGAGTTTTCTCTCTTCCTCTTTGTGGAGCAAAGTAGGCCGAGTTTCCATACCACGTCTCAAACTCATAATCTCCGAACACAACCTTGTCGATATTCCGAGAATTTAGTACGCCATACTCCGTGCCATCTACCACTTTAGCTTGAGATTTCCCCGAAGCATTGCTGTCCATGCCCGTCAACCCGGATTCACCGCGCTGCTTTTCGCACACGATGAAGACCGGTTCCCATGGACCGATCGGTGGACACGGTGATTAGATTGAGTGAAAAAGTAAAAACTAAAATAACGGTCTTTCTTCTACTTTAATTAATTACTCCTTTTCTCTTATCAAGAAAAAAAAAAAAAGTCGTCAAAACAATACTAATTTCTCCTTGATGCCTATACGAGAGCCGGTGCCTTGTACTGGCACTTTTTTCTACGGCGACATGCATTTGTATGCTGGACCCCACTCTGGTAAACAAACAGCACGACCTCACAAGCTGCGGTGGACTTATGTAAGCTGCGACGAGTCAACAGTCACAGATGTAACGTACGACAATAAAAGTCATCTACAGACACTCTAGCACAGTCATGTGTTCCTGCAATGGGCACGTGAAACACAAAAATCGCCTTTCAGATTGTTCTTTGAATGCACCGAATTGTTCATCGATCCTGCATACATTGTTCCTTTCGTCATCCATTTGAAGCATAGGGTGTATGGCGAATTTGCCTCACCGCACAAATGTCGCTTCAGGTCGCACAAATACCTCCAGATTCACTATATAAATGAAAAGAATTCCCATTGAATTTAATTCATTAATCAAAATACAGAATATCAATTAATCAATCAAAATGTCTGACTCTTGCACTTGTTCTTCTTGTTCCTGCGCCACTTGCACATGCAGCTCTGCTTCCAAGTGCCAATGCAGCAAGAAATAGTTTAGTTAAAATGTGGGTGAAAGGTTTATAGGAAATACATGTTTTTGAGCAAATTTTATTACTGTAGTTTCATCGTGCATGCCCAGTTTGTAGGACACGCGTCCAAGATTCTAAGGCGTCCAATAGTTTTCTCATCACGTGTAGAATGGCACGTGAGAATACCTCTCACTGAGAGATTGAGTAACGCGTCTGCGTTAGCCAACTCACTCAAGTATGCCACCAAAGGGTTGGAGAAAGAATGCGGAGGGCAAATTCCCATCAGCTCAGAAAGAATCTGAACCAGTCTCCATAGATAGTCTTCTCTTTCCGAAGTCTGTCGTTGCAAAGCTAGCGAAGAACATCACCCAGGCCGATGATGCAAACATGATATTGAGTAAGGACTCTCTCACAGCAGTACAGCGTTCAGCTACTGTTTTTGTTTCTCACTTATTATTCCACGCTCGAGAAGTGGCCAATGATGCTCAGAGGAAGAACGCCAACGCACAAGATATAATTCAAGCCCTTGAACGAGCAGAGCTTGGAGGTTTTATTCCAGAGATCAAACAAAAATTAACACAATATGAGCTGAATGTGGAAGCGGGAAGAAAGTTAAAGGCTCAAGTCAAATCTGGTGAAGAAGTCCCTGCCTCCAAAAAGCTCAAAGATAATCAAGAAGGAGCTGTGTCTAAGTCTGAAGAGAATGCCGACGAGGAGAGTGATGCCATCGAAGACGATGAAGAAGAAGATGACACGCATGAAGATGGCGTGCAAGAGAACACCAACGAAAATGGCATTGAAGCGGATGATACCGACAATAATGAGCAAGCTTCTCAGAACCCAATTGCTGCTTTAGGCAAAGACGAACATGAGCTTGGCGGCGAAGAGAACGATGACAACAAACCCGAAAATGAAGATGACTCTGACGGGGACTCTGACGAATAATGATCTTATGCTACACCTATCAAACTAAAAAGGATTTAATATAATGCTAATGGTGAATGCAATGCCCAAAGGCAGGGAAGCCGCACTCGAATCCAACAAAGAAATAAATTAATGCGGCAAAAATAATACTAAGTATAGCAACGAGCTTGACGTTTCGAAACCACATCTTACGTTTGATAAGTTGTGCCTTTTTCTGGAATACCAGAGACGAAGTTTGAAGACGATCTGTCTGGTCAACGAGCAAATTGATCTTATCACCACGATTCATGATTCGATTGATATTGTCAAGCATTAGTGACCGCACCTCACCAACTTCCTCGTTTGCCAAGAGTAGCTGATTGGGAGTAATCACTTCGTCGCTGTAAGATCCATTTGGAGGGCTCGTGCTTCTGCTTTGATCAGTAGCCCCATAATTATACATTCGCTGGTTTGTGTCATACTGCATTTCCTCGAATTTGATGATCTGCGTCATGTAGAGCTTGAACTCGCCCAATTTATTTGGTGGCTGCTGTTCGCCATGATTGGCTGGAGAGTTCTCTCGAGAGATTTCTTTGCTGAATTCAAAGTATTTGTCTATAATTTTTTTCAACACGGAAAGAATAAGGGTTTTGTTCACATCTTGATGCGCCAATGCGACCACGGTGACAAGATCGTTGCTGCCATCTTGGTTCTGGAAGTTCTTCTTCATAAAATACAATAAAAGCGAATTTTTTGTAACGGCGCTATTAGTCTGAACGGGGAAGGAGCCTATAAGCGTTGCCGATGAATTAATCAACCCCAACTCTTGGGAGACGAGCTCAGAGCAATTTAGATTGCTCAATGCATGAACAAGTTTAGCATTCTCAGTGGAGTATAGTGTAGTGGAGTTGAGAGTGAGCGTCGTAAATATGACTGCGAAAGTTAGTATATATCTTGATAGCTTCCATAATATCTCACATACGTTGTTTACGAAGATCCTCTGAATAC
Source organism: Osmozyma mogii (assembly GCA_030573315.1). Taxonomy (NCBI): domain Eukaryota; kingdom Fungi; phylum Ascomycota; class Pichiomycetes; order Serinales; family Metschnikowiaceae; genus Osmozyma; species Osmozyma mogii. Next base: position 100,276 of record JAJMDB010000024.1, read on the forward strand.
ATCCTGTTTGCAAAGTACTTAATTTTTCGGACCTTGTACTTCTGTTGCACATACCTGTATATAAAATGAGTCTTCCCCAGATTTGGTCTGAGTCTGAGCGCTCGGCCCCGACATTAGCACACTCGGACCACTGCTAAGTTAAGGTTGGTAAATAATAAGAAAAGAGTTAATTCTGGATTTCTTAGTAGTAGCGGGTAATAATGATAAAAGTAAGAGTATTGTAGAAGAAACGACTGTTAACACCATTCTCTTTTGTACTTCTGGTCAGAAACCACGTCGCAAAAACATTTTAATTTCCCACTTGCAAATCCTTTTTTTTTTTTTCAGTTTAGTAAATTTTTATTCGCTAACAACATTATACCTCAGGGTCTAATCTATTATCAATTCTTTTGGGTTTTGAATAGCCTATCTTTTAATTTATTTTATATTTTTTTACATTTACTTGGGAAATCACTACCCCATCAACTGCATCTCTGCGCACGTGAGACATCTCATCGGACACAAAAATTCACTGATTCACAAAGAGGGCTGACAAGGAACCATTCTAGACCTGAATTGAAGTATGGGTAAATACAGAAAAAGATTCAATGAAAAGGGCCGAGCTGGTATGCTTGCAAAACAAGCAGAGCTCAAAAAGGCTAGAAATAAACAGTTCCTACGTCATCTTGATGATGGCACTGGCAAGGAAGAAGACAAACCCAACGAGTCCCTCCCGACACAAGAAATCTCTGACCCAAATGCTGAAATCCTCAAGCCTATGACGGATGCGGAAAAGCAAGAAAGAAAGAGAAAAATAGCCGAAGCTCTATATTCGGAGAATGCAAAGGAAGCCAAGTTGTCCCGTGCCAAGAGAAAGAGACTAGATAAGTACATAGAGCATCAAGTTAAGCGTGAAGAAAAGAAGCAGCTTCTTGAGAAACTCTCACATACAAAAATTGATACTTCCCTCCTTGCCCCATCAAAACTCTTGGGTACGGGAAGGCAAACGAGAAGAGAAGAAATGACCGAGGCACTTTCGCTCGAAAATCAAGGAAGAGCGGACGATCACACAAGAGAAGTTCTTTATGAACAACGTGAAGTTAAAGACTTTCCTGAAACCAACGAAGACGATCTAAAAGACAGCATAGGCGAGCCTGATAGTGATCAGGGTGCGTCTGACAATGAAGATGAGTTTCCTTCCACCGAAAACAAATCCACCTTTGTCGACTACAGACCAGCTAAATATGGCGGTTCAGGCTTTGGATTTGGATTTGGTAATATCAAAACAGTGAATAAGGAAAAGAAACCTTCCAAGAAAAAGTATACTTGGAGACTTCGGCTTGAAGAAGAAGAAAAAAAGCGGGCCAAGATTGAGGACGACAACGATTTTGTACTGAGTGAGGAAGATGAAGGCTCTGAAGACAACTCACAAGTGGAAGACGATTCAGATTTAGACGATGAAGATGTCGAAGATGACGAAGACGTAAGTGATCAAGATATAAAAGAAGAAGATGAGGATGACATACAACTGGATATACGCCAAACTGCTTTGCTTGAGAGATCTGGAAGTGAAGAAGGTGTGTCTGAGGAGGACATTCAAGAAGGAGAGCAATCTCTGGGAGAAGAAGATTCTGAAGAGGACGGCTCCGAGGAGGAAGACTCGGAAGAAGAGGAATCAGAGGAGGAAGACTCGGAAGATGATACCCCCAGACTTCTACAAAATAAGCCCAAGCATTCTAAGACAGCAGAGAGCTTTAAGGAGTGGGCAGAACAACAAGTTCGTGAGCTCGAGGGGCGTGAAGATATGGTTCTTCCTGAACTCAGGCCCGAAGTTAAAGAACGTTATGCTCATGGTTTGCATGAAGATGAAGCATTTTCAGATGACGAGGATGCAGTTCCAATTAACCCGAATCTCCAAAGAGAAGCCTTCTCTGTCAATATCGCAAGACCAATAGACATCCAAGAGGCAAGAATGCAACTTCCAATTTGCAGCGAAGAACACAGAATCATGGAAGCCGTGCATCATCATGATTGCATTGTTTTATGTGGTGAGACTGGTTCTGGTAAAACAACCCAAGTTCCTCAATTCCTATACGAGGCTGGCTTTGGTAATATCAAATCCAGCCTGTACCCAGGCATGATTGGAGTCACACAACCAAGAAGAGTGGCAGCAGTGTCTATGTCCAATCGTGTTGCATCTGAGCTCGGTGATGTTCATGGTAAGAGGGTCGGATATCAGATTCGTTTCGACACTACTATTAAGGATGAAGGCAAAGAAAATGGCACTGCACTAAAATTCATGACGGATGGTGTTTTGCTCAGAGAGATGATGAATGACTTTCTCCTCACAAAGTATTCCGCTCTCATCATTGATGAAGCCCATGAAAGAAATGTCAATACTGATATCCTCATTGGAATGTTGAGCCGTGTTGTGAAACTCAGAAGAGCAAGAGAAAGACCTTTGAAGTTGATCATCATGTCTGCTACTTTAAGAGTGTCCGATTTATCAGAAAACAAGCAGTTGTTCCTGCTGCCACCGCCTGTTTTACAAGTTGAAGCTCGTCAATATCCTGTTTCAGTTCATTTTAGCAAGAAAACTAAATTTGACTACATGGAGGAAGCCTTTAAGAAGACATGCAAGATTCACCAAAAGCTCCCACCTGGTGGCATATTAGTTTTCTTGACTGGTCAGAATGAGATTAACACTCTTGTGAGAAGACTCAGAGCCGAGTTTCCATTCAAAAAGCAACAGAAGAAGCTCTACGAGGAGGACGAGGCTGCACATTATGCAGTTAGCAACAATGTTGCGGTCGAAGCTGAAGATGTGGACTTGGACATCGCTTTAAGAGAAAAGAAAGAAGCTGAAGAAGACAGCGCTCTGGAGTCTGAAGAGGACTCTGACGAGGAAGAAGGCTTTGAAGAGGCAGTTGAACAAGATCAGTCTCAGAATACGCCACTATATGTTTTACCTCTTTATTCGATGCTTCCAACAAAGCAACAACTCAAAATTTTCGAAGAGGTCCCAAAGGGAAGCCGTGTGTGTATTGTTGCTACCAATGTTGCAGAAACATCGCTTACAATTCCTGGTATCAGGTATGTGGTTGATAGTGGAAGATCTAAAGAAAGAAAATTTGATGAAGAGAGCGGTGTTCAGTCGTTCGAGGTTGACTGGATTTCAAAAGCCTCCGCAGACCAAAGAGCCGGAAGAGCTGGTCGTACTGGTCCTGGTCACTGCTACAGATTATTTTCATCTGCCATTTTCGAGGAATATTTTCCTCAGTTCAGTAAACCCGAGATTCTTCGAATGCCAGTGGAAAGTACCGTTCTTACAATGAAGAGCATGGGTATTGACCATATAATTAACTTCCCATTCCCAACACCACCTGACAGAAGGGCATTGGCAAAAGCAGAAAAGCTTTTGACAATACTTGGTGCCTTAGACAAGAAGGCCAAAAAAATCACTGAGCTAGGTACAACGATGTCCTTCTTCCCACTTAGTCCAAGGTTTGCTAAGATTCTTATCGTCGGTAACCAACTTGAGTGCTTGCCATATGTCGTTGCCATTGTATCTGCTTTGTCTGTTGGAGAACCATTCTTGGAAGAGCACGAAGTTGGCTTCAACGAGTCAAAAGCCTCGAAGTCTAGTGACGATGAAGAAGACGAAAATGACGATTACCATCAGCAAGAAAAACAAGTGGATGTGGAGAGAAAACGTAAGTTGCGTGGCAAATTCTTTAGGGCTAGGGCATTGTTTTCAAAGCTCGATAGCGCTTCCGATGCATTGAAAATTCTATCAGCTGTGTGTGCCTTCGATCATGTTCCTTCAAAGCGGAAGGCACAATTCTTGGCAGATCACTTCCTCCGCCCGAAAGTGATGGAAGAGATCCAAAAGCTCCGGAAGCAAGTGAGCTTCATTGTTAAGAGCCACGTAAATACTGACACCATTGCTGCAGGCAATGCTTCAGGCGGGGAACAAGTCAAGTTAGGAGTCCCCTCAAAGATACAGATTGCTGCCATCAAACAAATCATAGCCTCCGGTTTCATTGACCAGGTTGCCGTTAGAAGTGACACCATTGACGCGGACGTGAGCATTACGAAAAGAACTGCGGTTATCAGCGTTCCTTACTCTACTTTGTCACACGACTTTGGAGAAGATGTGGAAAGTCACGTCTACATACACCCAGGATCTGTACTTGCATCATCCGGAAGCTCACCTCCACAGTATTTGGTTTTCCAGTCGTTGAACAAGAGCAGCAATGTGAAGGACGGCAAATTGGCCAAGCTTAGAATGAAGACCTTGGTCGATATTTCAGGTAAGCAGTTGGCTAATGTTGCCAAGGCGTCCTCTTTGATCACATATTCTAAGCCATTAGGACACCCATATGGACCACAGGAAATCACACCTACAAAGAGAGAGTGCTACGTCGTTCCTCGTTTTGGTGCGGCCATTGGAGACGGTGGATTAGGATGGGATTTACCTGTTGTGAAGGTTGTTCAAATCAAGCAGCACGGACTGTGGATTGTACAATAGTTTTGCTGGTATATCCAGCTACATAGCATTAATACGAAAAGAAAATATTCATTGCTAATGTAATTTTAAACCTAGTGGTGCAGCTATCTCAGCCGCGACACCAGTTTAGTGCGCACGAATTTTCAATTGTTTACCTTCTCATCGATCTGCAACAAGTCCCCTCCTCGCTCCGCAATACCCTTAAATACCAGCAGAACCAGCAATTGCTACTATGCTGAAACCCAGCACTACAGAAGAGCGCACGGAGCACGATGATTTTGATGAGAGTGCAACACTCATACCTGAGCACATCGTGGACCAGGCCTCACAACGAATCTTTGTGATATCCATATTCGTTCTAATCCAGTGCTGGAAGATCTATGATATATTGCTTATACGAGCAGATTTGCTATCGCTGGAGGCAGCTGCTGAGAGTGGTGGCACTATCGGTGCAGCATTCTCTGGCCTAAATAACTTCACGTTTCTCATGAAGTATGCTGTCATAGACGGCATCTTTTTATGGCTACTACCCATTTTTAACATTCCACTCCTTTCCTTTTCACCAGTGGTTACATTGCTTCTTAATGGACTCACTTTAGCATTCACGGTCATGTTGGCCAGTGATTCAGCAATTCCGTTGTTATCCAGTGTGTTCGTTCCAATTTGGAACTTCATCTTCAAACAAAAAGAACTTACAATCGTGGGTGATTCTGTCAGCCCTCTGGCAGTTAGTGATATGAATGCTCACTTTAAAGGTAGGTACACAATCAAGTACCTTCCAGAATCCTCAGTGCACTTGAACCCCTTCCACTTGAAAGATGTTTGTCTAGAGTCCACTAAATCCGACTTTTCTCCATTCCCCAGCTCTATTAGACTACCAATAGAGTTTAATACCACGACAGAAATAGGATACATGCAGATCGAACATATTTCTCCTTCAAATGCTGTCTCATACTTAAACTATTCATCTTATGATGTCAAGAGACTACGAGCCCGTGATGTCACTCATCTCTCACAATATCCAGGGTTTGTGTCTAATGATGACAGAGTTTTTTATCTTGAGCTCCCAATCAAAAAGCCCGGGAAGTACAAAATAAGCAGAGTGACTGACAAAGAAGGATCCATAATTAGATCTTACAAGAGTGAATTCGCTGTGGCTCACTGTCCTAGCGTGCAATTTGTTTATCCCGGGCCAGAGCTGTCTTATTCTGGCTATAAATGTGTGGGTGAAAAAATAAGCGACCTTTCCTGGTCTCTACCTTTAGTCGAACTGTATGGTGCCCTCCCACTCACTGTTGAATTTGCAGCTTTCAGTGGCTCGAGAAAACTCGTACAACTTACAGCGCAAGTGGATCAGGTACCGGGCTCTCCCAAGGGTAACATTGACTCACAAAGAATTACCCGTAACAGCTTGGAGCAAGAGCTTCTTAAAAAGCCTGGTATTTTTAACACGGGCGTCAAGGATGATATTCGTTTCCAAGTGCTTTCTGTCCAAGACAATCTCGGCATCCAGAGAAATTATAACCCTGCATCGAGTGATCGAGACATTCGTCACGTACTTCACCTTAAACGCTCACCTAAGATTCGTCTTATCGATGATCAGCCTAACCATCCTCTTTTATCTGGCTCCTCAAAGCGCCTAAAAGTTGAGATAGACGAGGGAGTCACATTTCCACTCACAGTGGCTTTGTACCATCAGCCCCTTGATGAAGAGTCCCAACCATCCAACGAAACAATTACCATCAGTACCCCAGAAGAATTGAGGAAGGGAATTGAAGTCCGTAAGGAAGGAACATATCTGCTTGTGGCAGGCAATGACAAGCACTGTCCATGCATCGCTGACAAGAGAAGTATCACTCTCAAGACCCCACCAAAACCGGAGGCAACAATATCTGGAGTTCCAATCACGGATAAATGTCTTGGTGATATTGGTTATGAATTTACTGTTGATTTCAATGGTTCGGCTCCCTTTGTTCTATCTTATGACGTGTTTAAAAACAGTTCCGGCATCTTGCGGCCTGTTCTTAGCAACAGTGCAACCAGAAGACATGTCACCACGTCCTCATCCAAGAAGCACCAATTCCAATACAAGACTACAGAGGAGGGGAGTTATCTTATTGTCTTTAGGGACGTGAAGGACGCCAACTACAAAAAGCAATCCACGGCTCTCGATTCTAAAAGAAACACGTTCCTGACATATTTCAGACAGAGATCGTTTTCTTCCTTGGCTAATGATGGCCGTAGATTCATCAAGCTTTGTAAGGGTGGACAGGCAACCATTCCCATGTCTCTCAATGGTAATTCACCATTTTCATTCCGGTATGAAATAACTGATCGATCCTCTGGTAAGGTCGTCAGCTCTGAAAAAGTGAAAGATTTTAGTGAGGATACATTCTTGATAAAGACACCAAAGTTTACTGAAGGTGGCGAATTCGACGTGACTGTCAAAGATATTACTGACAAACTTGGCTGTCCTGTTGAGTCAGTAGGTGCACCAAAGGTTCAAATCTCAGCCAAGAAGTCTGTTCCTAAAATTACTATCAAGAAAAGCGAAATGTTCAAGGTTGTTGAAGGAGAGACAGTTGTTTTGCCTATTGCTGGAGGCCTTTCGTCTGGCGACAAGGTGGAACTTACTCGGCAAGATCTTCTGGACAAATCTAAAGTTGACACCTTCTTTGTGGAGGGACAAAATAAGGTCCGCGTCATGAAACAAGGTATATACAAGCTCAAGAGCTTCTCTCTGGATGGCTGCCCTGGTGAAGTCTCTAATATGGAGCACTCTGTTACAGTTGTTCATCACCCAAAGCCCAAACTTACTGTTCGCGGTCTTACGAAAGACCTATCATCTCTGGTCTGTGTCAATGGACCTAAGAAAGCAACTTTGTACCTCGAAGGTGCTCGTCCATTCATAATTGATTACACCATTAAGTATCCAAGTGGTGAAACGAGATCCTCGAACATTTTTGTTCAAGACGAGAAAACTGAGGTGACATTGCCAACAGATAAAGAGGGTCATTACGAGCACCGTTTCACTGCTGTATATGATGCTTTGTACACTCGTGAGGTGCTTAGGCGTTTACAATACAAGCAAGAAGATTCAGTCATTGAATACACGGTGATGGAGCAGCCTGGAATGACAATTGCAAGGCAAGACCAGCTCTTGCAGGTTTGCGAGTCCAACCTACAAAGACTCAATCGGTACAAGATACCTGTTTCCTATAAAGGGACAGCACCTTTCCTGGTGAGAGGTACCATAAAGCATGGTGAAGGTAAAACGAGCCACAAGTTCCACGTTGAGGGGCTTCAAAGCCCAGAGATTGATCTCACTGAACTTCAAATTGAAAATTCTTCACCAGAGAAGGTTTTTACCCGAGGAGATCATCTAATTGTGTTCGAAGACATTGAAGATGGAAATGGATGTACTACCCAGGAACTTGGAATGCACAACTCTGCGACCGTATCTGTCACCAAGGTTCCAGAGATACAAAAGCACAGCCAGAAATCGTACTACTGTGTCGGCGACCACATTTCTTATGATTTGAAGGGAATTTCGCCATTCCTGGTCTATTACAAGTTCAATGATAATAGCCGCAAGGCTGATGTCGGCCATGAATTCCGTCGGTTGGCTGCAAAGCCTGGTCAATTGAGTATCGAGGCCCTTCAAGATTCCTCTGCTTCAAAATGCATGGTCAATTACACCTTTGCGCCACAGAAGTATGATGATCTCAAGTTGCAAATTTATGATATTCCATCTGTGGAAATCAGTCACGGCGACGCAATAATCAAGAGCTTGCATGAAGGTGACCAGGCCGAAATTGTGTTCAAATTCACCGGTGTGCCACCATTCGAAGTAACATACGTGAGAACTCTTGCTGTGAATGACAACAAGAAGAGCAAGAAAAAGACTGATGGCAGAGGCAGAAGAAAACTTGTGGACCAGAAGACCATCAAAGATATTTGGGATTACGAGCACATTGAAGTTGTTAATCTTGAAGGTACCTACGACGCCATTTTCATCAAGGATGCTTACTGCCAGGCATCAAGAGATGTACTGGAGCTTCTTTAAATAATAGAAAATATACCCATGTAAGGATTAGCCTAGTAGATGCTCATTTCGTCGTCAATGCTTGGTCAAGTCTTTAATGACTTTGGAAACTTGGCCCTCGTGAACCAAATCTTTGGTAGTTTCAAAGAAACCCTTTAGTTGGACTCGGGATTTGTCCCTATTGGCAATCAAGAAGGCGTTGTTGATTTGCTGAGCCAAGCGGAGGTCCTTCATTGTCACTCTATTGCCCGCATCATGTGTTGTGAGCTCCACATCAACTTTATTGTATGTAGTGATAATTGTAGGATGATGGCGGTTTTCATGAGCTGCTTCAGCAACATGGTTGAGGAATTGCCATGTTTTTGGGAAGCTTTTTAGTTTGTAAGAGGCAGTCAATGAGGTCTGTGGTTCTCCATCTGCGACTTTGGTCTCTTTAATTGTCCATTCATTGGCTGGAACGGTGGTATTTATACCCAGTAAATATTGCCCAATAGAGTCGAATGCTAACGGTACCAGAGGCACCTTTTGTTTGAGGGCTGCAAATGTCGGTCTCATAAACGTCCGAGCGATGTATAAGTCGGCCTTATCCACAGTAGATGCCGGTTCGCGTTGATGTATCGATGCCGGAAAGCGACTTGTTTAGACCGATTTATCACGAAGCACACTAAGCGAAACACCAGATGGTCTCCGCCATTTTCCTTCTACATTGGGCGGATGTCGATGTTGAATACCTGAGGTGTGAGCTTCTCCTTCACCGCTGTTACTTTAATAATATTCCAGAACCACTGCATCTCGTTTCTCGGTTCTATGACACGTTCCGACAATTGAAATATCACGAAAGAACTCCATTCATACACGACAAGGGGCTCACGTATATACATCTATGGGGCGAAAATGATATAATGATAATGGCAGTATCGCGTCAGAACGTGAACGCTCTACTGGTTGTGACATTTTTGCATGAAATACACGGTGTGTTGGTCCAATTTTTCGAAAAACCTCTGGCGAAAGCAGAGTCAGATGGCCAAGCTGTTGAATATGACATGAGAGGACTTACAAGAGAAAGGGTTATAGACAATTATCCTCTTGTATTTGAGCTATTAGACGAGTGCATGGACTTTGGAGTGATGCAGTTGACTGATTACAACATTTTAAAGGAATACATCAAATCAGACTTCAGCCGGCCAAGCCAAGCATCTCATCTAGAAGCCTCTGATCTGCAATCATCCGATGAGGATGAAGCGGAGAACTCGAAACAATCAAGAAAGAAGCGCGGAAGAAGCAAATCCATTGGCTCCAAATCTTCATATTCCACGCACAATGTGTCAGACAAATCAGATGTCTTGGCAGAGCAGAACAACAACATAATCAATAGCTCTATACTCCGAACTCAGGCCCTGGCAATTAGTTGGCGACCGAAAGGTATCTTCTATCCTAAGAATGAAATTTACATCGATATTGAAGAAAACAATCAGTTTCTTTATGATCTCCATACCAACAAGGTGAAAATCAACGAGATCGCAGGAGTATGTGAAATCAAATCCTATCTTTCCGGAATGCCAAACTGCCAGCTTGGACTAAACGAAAAATACATTTCCCAAGTCGAGAATGATGACGACGAGGAAGAAGAAGAAGAAGATATGTCTACGAAGTCCGGAAACCTCATTTCTGGCTCCGCACAAGCAAATGGGAATATAGAATCTGTTTACAATGGTAAGCCACCAAAGAGACTAAAGGTTCCAATTCAAAATGCCCAGTTTCATCAGTGCATAGACCTATCTCCAGTGTACAAAGAAAACCTTATCAGATTCATACCACCCGATGATAAATTTACACTTTTATCATACAATGTTGACCAGCAAAGAAGAAAAGACAAGAAACCACTAGTGATGGTTGAACCAAGCTATAGGGTTTTACAGAAAGAAAATAAGCTTCAAGTTTTGTGCTCGGTTAATTTAGGGTTTAAAAAAAGGTTGCATTGCAAGGCCTTGATTGTTCGATTGCCTATTAATCCGCGCTTATTTGAGGTAAATAACAATACAAAGGACCAATTGCGCTTCAAAGCAGAGATTGGTGACGTCCAATTTCGCGTCGATTCCAGCGAACTAGTTTGGGGGATCGCGGACCTTGCAGGATCCCAGCACACAGTGCGCATGATGGCTGAATTGGCCATTGAGAACAGCGATAAGATAAGCATGCTGTCTGTGGAGGCAGAGATTTTCCGAAAAGGCCAGGTTCCGGATAGCACTGACATGAGTGATTCTGACTCCGAGGTTGACGAGCTAGATGCTTACTACGGAGTCAATGGTGCCTCTTCTAACGTGTTTAAAAACCTACAGGCAAAGGCAAAAAGAGCATCGAATCACAACGAGGTGTTGCTTGATTTTGATATTCCTTTACTTGCTTATTCAGGATTGAGGATAACCTACCTCAAGGTTGAAGAGGAAACATTCAAATATACGTGTTTTCCATGGGTGAGATATTTGACTAAGGCACGGAGCGGGCAAGCAAATGGTAACAAAGCTTATCGCTCATCCAACAATTCAAGCGGATACAGGTTTCGTCTTGCGCCCCGCTGCTTCCAGATAATATGAGGGGAACTAGAAACGGCTGCAAATGCCGCACCCTGCGCTGCGACATTCATGTGCAGTATGGTATCTATCTATAGATAAGGTGCACTGATCGCGGGTTTTCTATCCAAAAAGGGTGTTGCGAGGGGTTTGCTTATCTGAATCAAGTAAGTAATGTCGGCCCTAAAATACGTTCGCATCCGCTCATGGATCTTGCTTATTGAGATCCTACTGTCATTTTCAACATAGCAATCCATATCGCGTGAATGAAATGGGCACCGTGCCACTCATGGCTGCAACTCATATTTCTACTACCGTCAAGAAGAAAACTAAATCCAGAAACGGCTGCATTACTTGCAAACAAAAGAGGCTCAAATGTGATGAGCTGAAGCCTTCTTGCATGAACTGCTTGAAAAGGAATATCGAATGCGGTGGTTACTCTACTCGCTTCAAGTGGATCGAACCGTCTTCTGTTAGAAAACCATCTACCTCAGCAGCGTCCATCCTGCGGAAAAGTTCTGATGTGAATCAAGTCCCCGAGTCCAAGAAACCAGCTCTTCTGCTTAACCAACATCTAGAGATGACCTCGTTGTCGGTTCTTGGTAAGTCGCTCAATGAGGTCAAAAAAGAGAATGAGTTGCTAGCTAAAGGCTTGAACCCCAATCCTCATCTTGAAAGAGAAAGTCGGGCACCCCAGGCTGCGAGAATGCGCAAGAGCTTCAGTATGGCTGAATCTCCTCGTAACAATGAACTGTTTTTTCTTCAGAGATCATATTCCGCAAATTCATCAATTTCCCAGTCCGAAGTTGAAAAATTGAGGCAGGATTTGCGCAGTGAGAATGGCCTTCATTCTTTGGCTGAAGCTGCTATTGATGACACCGCTAGATCTTCTTTGGAGATTCCCACAAGCAGCCCTCAAGTATCATTAGACGCAAAACTCAAAACTGAGGCTTCTTCCGTTCCTTCCCCTACACCAACTAATATTTCATTCCCTTCAAATACGCCAAAAGAGTGGCTTTTTAATGGCACGTTTGGCTCTGAAAGTCAGCTCGCGCTGTTAAAGCCAACCACTAATGAAAACGAATGGACACCTTCAATGTCTGCGCTTATTAATTATGTCTTCACTTCAGGCGATGGAGCTGAATTTGATAATGTTCTGGAAACACCATTCAGCCCGCTCGACCTCTCGACAAGCTCCGCGTCAGATACCCTAGTTCATCGAGAATATGATCCTCAAAAGCATCATAATAGCCCCAATATCTCGAATAATTCCCTTGGAGAAAACAAAAACCTTCTTTTTTATAACATTGACAATTTGCTCAGACGTAATGAGGCCCAATCGCCCTCAATATCATCCACAGCGTTATCCAATGGCTTAATGTCATCAGGCGAACATGAACAAATTTTGTTTTTGTTTTCTTCATACACATGTGGTATCATGTCCATCAAGGCCGGTCCTCTAGAAAACCCTTGGCAAGAGCTTTCGGTTCCTCTAGCAAGAGAATATTCTTGTGTATTCAACTCCATTGCATCAATGACTCTTTTTCATTTGGCGGGAAATAGGAAGCTTTCTAAGGAAAGTGACACTCTAAGATCTAAGGGATACTTCTACATGAAGAAATGTATTCTCGAGTTGGCAAATGGTTTAAAAAGAATTGATGACAAAACTTGTGAAACTTCCATGCCCGCAGACATAGCATTGTGTACATGCCTAAACTTGGCAGTTTGCGAAGCATGGGATACGCATACATCCAGCGGTATAGCACATCTCAAAGGTGCTAAGAGTATGATTCAAAAAGTTTTCATGCTCATGAAGCAGTACTCAGAGAGTATAAACACTCACAAGGAGCCCAGTCAGTCGCCTAAAATGAAAAATTTGAAAAGTAAGCTTATTCTCGTTAAAGACAATGAATGGGAAAGACTCAGAGGACTTCACACGATCTCTGATCCTTGTTCTCCAGAAGGCCCTTCTACAGATATTATTATACCTCGGAACCTCCAATTATTATTCAACCAATGGATTTATCTCCATGTATTGTCGCAAATGACAGCTCTGTCCAATCACGATGACAGGGGAATCGATCTCGTGGCTACAATAACCAGCATGATTCAGTCAACACAAAAGAAAATTCGACCAGGAAAGCACAGAGGATCTGATCTTAACCTGCCTACCAGCTCGGACAAATCTGAGCTGAATAATCTGAATGGTTCCAGCGAAGACTTCACCTTTTTTGGCGAATTTGACAGTATTTTTAACAATACTGACTACATTGATCCGCTCTTGGGGTGCTCTCAGTCACTATTTCTGATGATGTCCAAGGTAGCGAGTCTCATCTTTAAGATCCGGAGAGAAAGGGAAAAGCTGGGTAAGCTGAGGAATAGTTTAGAGCACATGTCTCAGGCTTCCGAATTAAAACAACAACTCACGGATTGGAAACCAAATATTTCACACCAAGTTTCGGAGTCCCATAATAGCAATCGCTCAGCAAAATCTACTTGGGATTTATACTCCTGTGTTTCGACCGCAGAAGCTTATAGATATGCAACTTTACTATATTTGCATCAAGCCGTTCCTGAATTACCTTCTCTAACATCACATCAACTAGCAGAGAAGGTGTTCATTTTGATGGCAGCTGTCCCATCTGCTTCTAATCTCTATATTATTCACGTTTATCCTCTTCTAATCAGCTCATGCGAAGCTGAAAACGGCGACGAGAGGGATTGGTGTATAAAGCGCTGGTCAATGCTTGCGGAACGACTTTGGATAGGCAACGTCGACAGAGCTTTTGAGGTTATGAAAGAAGTGTGGAGAAGAAAGGATGAATATTACAGAAGAAGAAAGAGAGAGTTGGAGAATTGTGCACTCAACAATGGAATGGAGGCTGAAGACCCAAATGGCATTGCTTCACAGATTGGTGGCCTAATGGCTGCCATCAATAATGACGGTGAAGAGAACATGGGAATTTGCAGCCCATTTCATTGGAGTACTGTTATGAAAGAATGGGGCTGGGAAGTTTTTCTTGGATAGTTTGAGTAAGATAGGATGAATTTTTATATAGATATAAAGGAGAGATCAGACCAATTCGGATCAGTTAGAAAAAGTCTATGGTGCATGGGTAGATCATACTGCATGATAATGTTACTATAAATGTGAATTGACGCACGCCAGTGAGAAAAGGTAACCCAGATGAAATGCAGAGATATGAGAGAAATGCATCGAAGTGTTTCACAGGTCAAAGTTCAGCCGATTAGCAGTATGGCGAAATTGACCAAACCTCTACTCAAGCCGAAGGTTGTTCTGTTAGATCTATGGGATACATTGTACCAGTTGAAGGAGCCTGCTCAATTGCTGTATTTTCGAATAGCTAAGGAATGTGGCAAGCTGGATATAACTTTTGAAGATACCAAAGCTAATTTTGGAAAGTCATTTAAAACTATGTTCAAGAAGTATCCCAATTACGGTAGGAATAGTGACCGGTTTTCGTGCTCAGAGGACTGGTGGGGAGAGCTTATTAAAAATATGCTTCAGCTTGAAGACTATAACAAAAGCGAGTTGTCGCAAAATATACGTAACAAGCTTCTTTCATACTACCTGAACGCTGAGGCTTATAACTTATTCTCCGATGTAGTGCCGGCGTTAGATATCTTAAAGAGGAATGGTGTTAGGATGATTCTCTGCACGAACTGTGACGAGAGAAGCTACCAAATAATTGAAAGCTTAGGCCTTGACAAATACTTTCTGAGCAAAGACTTGTTCGACTCCTACCTGGTGGGATATCTCAAACCCGATTCTCAATTTTTTGAGAAGGTTGCAAAAATTGTCTTTGACGAGGAACACGCTAAAGACCCTACGCTCGATTTCTCGCTGTTTGCCGCTAATTTAACGCATATCGGAGACGATCTTGAAAATGACATGAAAGGAGCAGTAAATGCCGGTTGGAAAGGCATTCTCTTAGACCGTGCAAAAGAGAATCTGAAATCTGAGAATGATGAGAATTTCAACAACCAAGAAGCATTAGGTGGAATGGTCATGAACTCATTGAGTGAGCTCCCCAATCTTTTTTCGCTAGAGTAAACAAAGTACCAGAAGACGAATGCAGGTTGGCACAGCATCGAAGATCAAGGACACAGGATCGATTTGGCGAGTACGGAGATAACTCATTTCTTAACGGAGAATTGTACATAAGTAATTACAAAAATTCTATTTTTATGCGGCTTGCTTGGCATGTCCCCAGAAAAAGGGCGCGTGGATAGCTAAAATTCCCGTTCTGACTCGTGATTGCTTGTTGCATAACGGTCTAGCAAGGCTATGTTCGTGCGAGTAAATCAATACAAAACACTTTATATTTCGCGGCCAGGTCTTGTCTGCACACCCCGGTGATCTGGGCTAGTCTCCACGAACCCTTGACATTTACATCTTTTTTTCCGTATAGGCACCCTTACTACTCCAAAGCCTTTAAAAAATATACACACAAGATGACAAGGTGGTGGCTAGTGCCGATCTTATTGATGCTGTCAGTGCTTGGTGTCGAGCTCGATGTGGACTCCGAAGAGTCCATTTGTGAGGCTACCGCTAAGATAGTGCAAGGTGAAATCAACTATTACATGGGTCTCAAGTACGGTGGAACCGTCGGAATGTTCTCCCAGCCATACTACTGGTGGCAAGCCGGTGAAGTCTTTGGTGGATGGGTTGACTACTATCAATTTTGTCAAAAGGGCAATACTACGTTTCACGACCTTCTTTATGAGGCTATGATCCACCAGGCTGGGCCTAAGTACGATTATATGCCCACAAACCAAAGTATGACAGAAGGAAATGATGATCAAGGCGTCTGGGGTTTGACTCTTCTTCAAGCTGCTGAAAGAAACTTTACTGATCCGAAAGATCACTCGTGGCTCTCAATGGCACAGTCAATCTTCAATCAGATGTCCAGCAGATGGGATGACACTTCCTGTGGTGGTGGCTTAAGATGGCAGATCTTTACGTGGAACTCGGGCTATAATTACAAGAACTCCATTTCGAATGGATGTTTCTTCAATATCGCCGCTCGTTTGTATCGTTTCACTACCGATGACAGATATTTGGACGAGGCAGAGAAAATCTGGAACTGGATGGTGGAAGTTGGTTTCATGACTGACAAAAAGGGTGAAATGGTGATCTATGATGGTGCTAACGATGATGACAACTGTACCGACTTGTCTATTCACAGATGGTCTTATATTTATGCAGTTTGGCTCTCAGGATGTGCTTTCTTGTACAATGCAACTGAAGACAGCGGTTGGAAGGATAAGATGGGAGAGATTATTGAGGCCAGTTCGTACTTCTTCAATAACTCTATTTTGACCGAAATGACTTGTGCCCCATCTGGAAAGTGCAATAATGACCAGCGTACATTCAGAGCTCTTATGGCTAGATCTTTGTCTCAAGTTGTGACTTTGGTTCCTGGAGAATACGACCATATTATGGAGAACTGGTTGGTTCCTAGTGCAAAGGCCGCAGCCCAATCCTGTTCTGGTGGTTTTGATGGTGTTACGTGTGGCTTCAACTGGGCTGCAAGTGGCTGGGATAATATGGCAGGTCTTGGTGAACAAATGTCCGCCAAAGAAACCATAATGTCCCTTATTACATCCAAACATGCACCTTTGACGTCCCACACTGGTGGTACCTCGAAGTCCAAGCCAGATGCAGGTAATGATACGTCTGTTTCTGTCAACCGGAATAAGATTGACATCGCCGGAAAGGACAAGGCAGGAGCGGGTGTGTTGACTGCAGTTGTCCTAGGCTTGACACTTAGTGGAGGTGTCTGGATGTTGTTCTAGTACAATCGATCCTTGAAAACTGTTAATTTCATGTGTTACGACCTTTATCATCCTAGATTCTATAACTGTTGTCAGAACAAAGATATTTTACTTTCAGAAAAAATGGGAAAAATGAAAAAAAAAAAATGAAGAATATGTATTGGTGAGTGTCTGTAGTACAACAGAGAAAGTCATTGGGATTAATCTTACGATCAACCACCAACTAAAATATATTTTGTTTTTATAAAATAAGCACTGGCGTGATGAGGCAGTTTCTCCGCATATTATTTGTTCTGCACTGAGGTCGTAGCCTTGCTCAATCGGACTTGGCGCGAGATGTGGTACATATATTACCTACAGTTATCTGACCCACTAATACATGATATCTAGCCATCGACTCTAATTAATATAAACAAAAACAATGGTTTTATCTCAAGTCATAAATCAGCTCGCGAATTCCAATCCTGCTAGTAATAGAAGACGTCGTCTTTACATTCCTCCGTCTACCAACTACCCGCTCTTCTCATACGGTGCAGCCGATGACCAGCGATCCTTCTTATCTTTAGACGAGTCAGGCTCAGTGTTTACAGACCAAGATGATGCCAGTGATGTCGTCAGTATAGCATCTTCCAGGTCTCTCCCGTCCTCACTCAATTCTACTCAGACAAATGAAGATCAAGAGACTTTCCACGAATGGCTTCTAGAGGAACATCATCGGAGGTATTCTGCCATCGATGATGACGATGCTTTTAATGAAAGACGCTCACGCCGATCTCATGCTTCCTTACCAACAAGCAAGTCCGGTAGGATTCTTGAAGGTGAGGACTTTGCTCGCATGAAGACCACCTACTCCCGCGAGATCCGAACTTTGCTCCGATACTCCTTTCCCTTAATTATCACGTTCTTACTAGAGCATTTCTTCTCCATTGTATGTTTGTTAGTGGTGGGACATCTCGGTAAGACAGAATTGGCTGCGGTATCGCTAGGTTCAATGACCTCGACTATTAGTCTTGCCATCTTTGAGGGAACAGCAACAGCTTTGGATACGCTCTGTCCGCAGGCATTCGGTGGTGGTCATTTTGATTTAGTGTGTATCCACGTTCAACGATGCTACGCATTTTCAATACTTCTTTTTATTCCCGTTGCGTTGTTTTGGTGGAACTCCCACCTAGTCTTACAATTCGCCATTAAAGACGCAGAGGTCTTGAAACTTACCAGCCTCTTCTTGCGTATAATGATACCTGGTGGGCCTGCTTATATATTTTTCGAATGCTCAAAGAGGTTCCTACAATGTCAAGGTATCTTTGAGGCAGGAACAGGCGTTCTTTTTGTCAGTGCTCCCATTAATATCTTCATGTCATGGTTCTTGGTGTGGAACAAAACGTTTGGCATCGGTTTTGCCGGTGCGCCCATCGCAACGGTGATAAACTTTTACCTTATGGCTTTCCTTCTTATCATGTACGTCCGTTACATCGATGGATCTAAATGCTGGACAGGCCTTTGTTCATGGGCAATCCTTTTCCAGAAGTGGGGACAGCTTATTCATTTGGCAATACCCGGAATCGTCATGCTCGAATCTGAATATATTGCTTATGAAATCATGACATTGATTGCTCTGTACTTTGGTACAACAGAGTTGGCCGCCCAAAGTGCTGTTGCATCCATTGCATCCTTAACATATATGGTGCCATTTGCAGTGAGTATCGCTGCCTCTACTCGTATCGCCAACTTCATTGGTGCTTCTAATCGCTATTCCGCCAAGATTTCAACCTATACAGGTCTCTTAATTGGCTTGGGTGTTGCATCCCTAAATGGTCTTGTTCTCTGGAGTGCTCGTGACTTTATAGCACGCATATTTACCAAAGATGAAGAAGTTATTGAGGTCATTACTCTGTTGTTTAATCCTTTAGTGGCAATCTTGGAAATTTTCGACGGCACCGCCTCAGTTGCTAGTGGAATCCTTCGTGCTCAAGGTAGGCAAAAGATTGGTGGATTGATCAACTTCCTCTCCTATTATGCATTTGCAATGCCATTAGCTCTTGCCCTCAGTAAATTGCTTGATTGGGAGTTGTTTGGATTGTGGGTCGGTATTGGAAGTGGTATGATTTTGATCGCCTTGAGCGAAACGCTTTTCATTGTTTTCAGTGATTGGGACTCTATCTTGATGAAAGCTGGTCTCATGAACGACTCCGATAGTGACGAAGAATTCTAAGCCAATAGGTTTTGCATAATGGTTTTTGGCACTGTCAATTGGCTTCCTTACGTGGTCCCAAAATTACAAGGAGCCCTGAGTTTCGAATAAAATTTCTATCTAAAATGTTTCATAATCCTCTCGTCGAATTATATGAGGAGGAAGCCAATGAGCAAACGGAGATTTGAACTTCATTACCGGATTAGGTCTATTCTTCCGGTTCATCTTTCATGCATTTCCTGCATGTGAACTGTTATCTAATCTCGCACTGAACCATCTTTGCAACTTCAGAGATACTATCAGTATGTCGATTAATATTGGCGGGGGTCTTCTGGGTTAAATAGAGAAGGCTTTCTCTACTCAATGACCAATATAAAAATTCCTGCTTTGATCTATACTTCTTATGTCGTCTTTGGAAAAGTCGAAGAGTAATCAGGTTGTTCTGCCTGTGCACTCATTGGGCGTGGGTGAGATTCATGATTTCATATCCCATCATCCCGTACTTTCACCCAATGAAGAATCAAAAGCTGGCCAGCTTCTTGAAGAAGCCCAAGCGAACCTTAAACTTGCAGAACAATCTGGTTATACACCGGAGTTGAGGAGAAACTTTTCTATTTTCGCTCTACTAGGAGTTGGTTTCGGACTCACGAATTCGTGGTATGGCATATCTGCTTCTTTAGTGACAGGAATATCTAGCGGTGGTCCTATGATGATTGTCTACGGAATTCTAATTGTCGCATGCATTTCTTTGTGCATTGGTGTTACGCTATCTGAACTTGCTAGTGCAATGCCTAATGCAGGAGGCCAATACTACTGGACCATGCAATTGGCCCCACCACAAGCTGCTCCTTTTGCGTCCTATTTATGTGGCGCGTTGGCATGGGCAGGAGCTGTTTTCACGAGTGCTTCAGTTTCTATCTCGGTAGCCTCATCTATTGTCGGAATGTACGCTCTTGGAAGTGGTGGGCCAGACTTTGAAGTTAAAACATGGCATATATTTGTTACATACGAGCTTGCAAATGCTGCTCTCATGATTTTTAATATCTGGGAGAAGCCCCTTCCCCGAATCTCTCAGGCTGCCCTTTATGTGTCTCTTGCATCTTTTGTTATCATTACTATTACAGTCCTCGCAAAAAGTTCCGGGAATTACCAATCAGCACGTTTCGTCTTTGTGGAGTTCTCAAATGAAACTGGCTGGTCCTCTTCTGGCATTGCCTTCATTGTTGGACTAATCAATCCAAACTGGTCATTCAGCTGTTTGGATGCTGCTACACATTTGGCCGAAGAAGTTCTTTCACCTCAGACAGACATTCCCAAGGCAATCTTGGGAACTGTTTGCATTGGCTTTATAACTTCTTTTACATATGTGATTTCTATGTTTTTTTGCATAACCGATTTGGATGCAATCACGAAATCAAATACTGGGGTTCCAATTTTGGACATTTTTTACCAAGCTCTAAATAGCAAAGCTGGTGCCATTGTCTTGGAATGTCTTATTTTACTAACAGCAATCGGCTGTAATATCGCCTCTCATACCTGGCAAGCTAGATTGTGTTGGTCTTTTGCAAGAGACAATGGCTTGCCAGGATCACGTTATTGGTCCAAGATCTCTAAAACAGGTGTTCCCATAAATGCTCATTTGATGTCTTGCGCGTGGTGTGCCATCATTGGCTGTATTTACATGGGTTCAACAACGGCATATAATGCTTTGGTTACAGGTTGTATCATATTTTTACTCAATTCCTACGCCATTCCAGTTATATTCTTGTTGAAAAAAGGACGAAACAACGTCGACCGCGGTCCGTTCTGGCTTGGAAGGCTAGGTCTCTTCTGCAACGTTGTCTTACTATGTTGGACAGTCTTCACCACGGTGTTTTACAGCTTTCCTGCTGAGATGCCTGTGACAGCAGGTAGCATGAACTACGTTTGTGTTGTGATCGGCGTTTACACCATGTATTGCGTGATATACTGGTTTGCAAGGGGTAAGAGAAAATTTAAATCGTGTAAAGATAGAGAAGAGAACATCCCGGCATTGACTGCCATACTCTCAAACCAGGTGGATGAATTGGAGCTTATATTATCAAAGCAAGTATGAGCTCAAAACATCCTGTAAGTAACTCAATCCACATCTAGGGAAGTGATAGCTTTGAAAAGTATTCTTTTTATTCTATTTCTAATTCTATGCTTACCTTTCATCATCTTTCACATGTGACCTTTTTTCTATTTACACACTTATTTCTTCAAAGATCTTCTGGTCTTGACGGCATCAGCCAAAGTTTGCAAGACAGTCACAGTGTCATCCATACCAATACAAGCATCTGTGATGGAGCAGCCGTATTTCAAGGCATCCTTACCACCCTCTTCCTTTGGTGGAACATCTTGTCTGCCCTCATTGATGTTGGACTCAACCATCAAACCACAGATTTGGTCCTCACCTTCACGAATTTGTCTTGCAATTTCTGCAGCAACCTTAGGCTGGTTTTTGTGGTTCTTGCTAGAGTTGCCATGGGAACAGTCAACCATAATTCTTGGGACAGGAGCTTCTGGGTTGACAAGTTTAGCCTTAGCCAATGCCTCTCTTGTTTCGGCCACAGACTTAGCGTCGTAATTCGTGCCGTTCTTACCACCTCTCAAAATAACGAAACATTCTTGGTTGCCTTCGGTACCGACAATAGAAACGATACCTGGCTTAGTCACGCTTAAGAAGTGATGAGGGTGAGATGCCGATCTGATTGCATCGATGGCAACACCCAAGGTACCATCGGTACCATTCTTGAAACCAACTGGGAAAGACAATCCAGATGCCAACTCTCTATGAAGCTGAGACTCGGTGGTTCTGGCGCCAATAGCACCCACGCTGAACAAATCGCTTAAGAATTGTGGAGAGATGGTATCAAGCATTTCTCCGGCAATTGGCAACTTTTGAGTAAGCTCGACAAACAACTTACGAGCAATTCTGAGACCCTTATTTATTTGGAAAGAGCCATCAATTTCAGGGTCGTTAATCAAACCTTTCCAGCCAACAGTGGTTCTTGGCTTTTCAAGGTATGCTCTCATGACAATGTGGAGTTCACCTTTGTGCTTTTCAGAGAGTTCGGACAATCTGTTTGCGTAGTCAAGAGCAGCGGCTGGGTCATGGATGGAGCATGGACCAATGACAACAATGAGTCTGTCGTCTTTACCTTCCAAGATATGGGCAGCATCATCTCTTCCTTTTAGGATGATCTCTTTGTTCTTCTCAGAGAGAGGAAGTTCATGTTGTAAAAGGTCGGGTGGGGCTAATGGATCGTAGCCACGGACTTTGAAGTTAGTTTCATGCTTTGTATTTTTTTTTTTTTTTTCTAAGAAGCCTTAAAAGTCTTCAGTGGTCATCTCATAACATACTTCTCCAGTCTTCCAAGCGAGTTCTGTCGCCGACGTGTTGATTTTCAAGGAACATGATTCTTTTGTGTTCGGGCGCTAAAAAAAGTGTCTTACTGCAGTGAGCGTTGGTCTAGCTGAACTTATATAACACAAGTCCTTTTAGAATTTTGCAAATGTCTTGCACGCACTATGTGATTCATCGTCTTATATGCAAGATAAGTAATGAGTCAGATACTTGGCGAGAAGAGGTTAGGTGTACATGGTACGATCTTGACGCCAAACGTCAAAAGTTTATTCCTGTAAGCGACATGCCTCGGCAAAGTAGCAAAGTAACAAGTGTGAGAACGTGTTTATGTTTACTAATTACTAAGAGCAGACTCTAATTCGCTCTCTGAGCAATCTAAAAAATGGTGATTTTTAGTGTTATTTTTTCTTCTCTAATGAAAAGTACATGCAGGTTCACTGTTAATCTTCACCACGCCTACTAGGACGACTTCTGAAAAAAGTAGATGTACCCGCAATTGCGAATATCATCTATGTTATCAGACTCACAAACAACGACTTTTTCATCGTTAAAGAGGACCCATTTTCCCTCGTGCTTGATAAAAACGACGTAGTGACCTGTGTGAGGCGATGATCCTTTGTGACACACCACTGCCTTCAACTTGTATTTACCTGTAGCTGACTCTGCTTGCAAAAGCTCCTCTTTAAGATCTTCGACTTCCTGCTGGACGTTGATCACAGGCTTGGCATCCTCAACAACCCCGTCATCATCTGGATTATTGAAGAGCCATTCTACAGCAGCATTAGCGTCATTTCCAGTAAGAATAAGCGCTTTCTTTGCAAGTTGCTGGCTGAAACCCATGGCTGAGATGTTCTCAATCATTTCAGCAGAGGGGCCATCAGAAGAGCTTGTAGTAGCAGAAGCAGCTTGAGAAACAGCAGATGCGTCAAAGGGAGAATCGATGTCAGGGTCATCCATGTGCGCAAAGATCCAGTTCATGGCATCTTCGGCATTACTATTACCTGTGTTGAATAAACCACGTTGACATCTGGGTTCTGAGAACCCCATACTAAGAAGCATACTCATTGCTTCTTCGTTTGGAATAAACTCGGAAGACGAGTCATTCCTCGACAGCTCAAGCATCCTCTCACCCTCCTCAAACTTAGGAGCTGAATACTTCAGAAGATCGATTTCTTCGGGAACATCAATAGGTACATC
The DNA here is from genome assembly GCA_030573315.1 of Osmozyma mogii. Classification (NCBI taxonomy): domain Eukaryota; kingdom Fungi; phylum Ascomycota; class Pichiomycetes; order Serinales; family Metschnikowiaceae; genus Osmozyma; species Osmozyma mogii. Next base: position 123,955 of record JAJMDB010000024.1, read on the forward strand.
AACCTTCACAGGTACCCAATTTTCCAACTTTATTCTTTGTGCACTTGTAATAAGTACGTCAGGGTACGACTCAAAGCCGGTACTTTTGATGGAATTGGTTTTCTTGCCACAATTGTCGCATTGAAACCCTTCGATAATCTCTGGTTCAAAGGCCAGCTGAAATGACTCATTCAAGCTTATGGACTCGTACTGTTTCTTTCCATTTTCATCCTCGCCCACGACGGTGGAACGGACAGGGACAGATATATTGTCAACTAACTCATGTGTCAAAGACCCACTTTTACACACTGTGCAAAGATTCTTATTGCCTGTCAAGAATTTAAAACTTTTGTTGAGCAGAATGCCGAAGTTCTTATCAAGTTTATCGAGAAGATAAAGCAAGAACTCATTGGCATCTTGCTGTCTGTTTGTTTTAAATTCGTAATGGTCTGATCCAACATGATATTTGAAGGACGAAGGTTTAATTCCCTGTTGATATTCATCGCCCTTAAGATGACTTGGTTTGGAATACCTCCCAGAATGCAACCCATCATATATCTTTATCATCTGACTGGTCAAGTCTTGCGCAGGGTCCTTTACCAGGACATCAAAATGAAGATTTTTGAAGAACTCTTGATACAGCGGAAGACTGAACAATGCTTGGATCACAGAGTTTAAGTAACAAGAGTTACCCAAGTTCTGTAAGCCTGTCAAGCCTGGCCCGAAGACAGGCTGAAGTTTTTCACCGTCAGCACCATCTAGATTGAATTGCCAGTTCTTGTTTCTTTCGAGGTTCATCTCAATGAGATTCTTCTCCGTTTTAACTGCTGACCCTAAGTCCACATTGAAATTGCGAAGTTTGTCAGCAAGACTGGGTACTTTCACTTCATCATTGCACAGATAACAGTAACAATCGCAGTTTTCCTCGTCCGCAGATAAAGAACCAAGTTTCACAGCAACAGCGTGGCCAGATTCTTCGAAATGTTTCAAAGCATGGGTGTTGCCTTTAAGTGAAGACCCGTATTGCTCTCTGCCGCAACCAATCTGGCCACATGTGAGACAAATCCATAAGTTCTCCCGTAGGTCACAAGCGGCGCAATGAGACAAATCCGGATTGCCAGGGATCACTTGAATATCAACTGAGTGTTCACAAGGAAAGACTTGTTGCTCCCAGGCCTTGACTTCGTCGTCTGTATCAGCGGAGTTTGCCTTAAGGATCAGCTCAGCCAAATGCTTTGCTTTTTCCGGAGCTTGATCCAAAGACACAGTTTGATCCAAGGGAGCAACGTAAATGCTATGTTTAATATCGTAAATATCGGACTCTTTCTGTTCTACAACCTCCAATTTTGGTTGCTTCTTGGGTAAGGAATCGCCATCCAGCTCATCGTCACGCTGGGAGGACTTTCTTTCCAGTTCTGGCTTCAAGGTTTTCACAACATTCACAAAAATTGGGTGTCTATGAAGATTATAGTGCTCGAGAGTATAGTTCTTTTGAGAAGCCCTGGCAAAAGCTTGGTAGCATGACATGCATACGTCTAGTCCAAGGGAATTGTTTTCTGGGGTATCAAAAGAATACATGCAATCATCCTTGTAAACTTTGGCGGAGGAGGGGACTTCGTCCAGCAAGCTTGCACTTGCATTCTTGATATAGTCAAGAGCTGACATTGAGGGATTATAATTTGGCGTTTAAGGTTCCTTTGTCAGCTTCAAGGCGTTTTGCCATCTGTAGTGCAGCTCTTAACGTCTCTGTGGTGTGCATATGAGACCATGCGAGCTCTTAATGGCAATAAGACGAATTCGAAACCTGCCTTGTGTTACTCTCAGCTTTCCTCGCCCTGATAACTTTTCTTGGGTAAGTTTTCTGCCTGATTAGGTAAAAAAATATACCCTGTATATTTATAAAATACAATGTTTTTCTTTAAAGCCCTTTTTCACTCTGGCGTTCCCTCAACTGCGCCAACAATTTACAGATTTGTCCCTTTTGAAAGCGCACTCCAGGAGTAGCTACTATGCCGTGCACAAAAGAAGACCAGCCGGCCGTTTTTCGCACCCATTTAAACAACGTCTACCACAAATACAAGAATAACCATCTATTACTTTTTCTTATAGCTTTTTGCGTCGTCATTGCTATCCTTGTCCCGGTCTTGTGCTGTTGTGTTATAAAACCACTTAAGATGTCCGCATTCGGAAAAGGTCCCGACAATTATATCTCAGGCGTATACTTTTCTGATTGGTCTGTTTATCAGGCTAAACATTATCCTTCTGATTTGGATCTTTCAAGATTAACTCATGTCTTCTATGCGTTCCTCAAGATTGACGGAAATTCAGGAGAGGTTTCTCTCTCTGATGAGTGGGGTGATGTTCAGATGCCAATGGGAAGAGACAAAGGTGCTTTGAATCAATTGGGACGCCTCAAAAACTCTAACCGAAACTTAAAAGTGGTTGCATCAATTGGTGGCTACGGCTTTGCAGCGCAGTTTCAACAAGCGACTTCTGGTCGCAGAAAACTTGCCAAATTCGTTGATTCTGCTGCTGAATTGGTGAAAAAGTATCACTTTGATGGTATCGATATTGACTGGGAGTACCCCGCATCTGATAACGAGGGCAAGCAAATGGTTGAGCTTCTTCGTCAATTGCGAGACAAGTTGAATCTGATTCACGAAAACCTTCTCTTAACCATAGCGGCTCCTGCCGGTGAACACAATATGACTTATCTCGATATTCCATCCATGGATAAGTACTTATCCTTTTGGAATGTCATGTGCTATGACTTTGCTGGTTCCGGCTGGTCTGACAAAACCGCTTATCATTCTAACCTATACGGAGACACTGGAGATAGTGACTTGAGTACCGATGCCGTTATCGAGAAGTATGAGGCTCATGTGAATTCTTCAAAATTGGTCTTGGGTATGCCACTTTACGGAAGATCATTCTTCCAGCCCCAAAGGCGTTCCGTGGGCTCTTCCTTCAATAAGCAGGGCCTGGAGCTGCCTGGTATTGTCCAGTACAACCAATTGCCACTGTCAGGTGAAACATACGACGATAAAAGAGTTGCAGCGTCAGTCTACGATAGTAGCAAGCAACTTTTTATCACCTATGATAATCCTCGAGTTACAAAGGCGAAAGCACGGTATGTGAGAGAGAAAGGTCTCGGTGGCGGGTTCTGGTGGGATTCACAAGGTGAAAGTAATGACAGGAGTCGGAGCTTAATCACTGCATTTGTCGACGAGTTGGGCGGCTCTGAGAATTTAAACGGCGACAAGAATTGGGTTTAAGAAGAGTCTACAGGGTTTTTGTATATTAAGTTATTATCAAATTAAAACACATGTATTCATTTTACCCTCCAAATATTTTGCCTTCATCTATTTAGATTTTATGTAGAAAAGTGACTTCTACAAGATTGAATCCATCCTGGCAAAAACACTCAACACGGCAGCGATCAACTCCAATTGTAACTCGGAGGCCGAACTCTGTTCAATCTCCTTGTTCACTTCCTGACTTAAATTAATGCTAAGACCTAGCGAGCTTTGGCTAGATTTTATGCTAAAAGGATATTCGCTGTAGTCGTTCAACAACTCATCAGCGCGTAAGAAAGCTTGGTCTCTCTTCTCGTAATTCAATGACATTAGCACATTTTCCAAAACGTTGGCTGCGTATGCACCGCAAACAAGGGAGATTGTTCTTAAGTATTTGAAAGACGTGTCAGCTGGGAACTGGTCATTGCTCATTGAGTCCAAATCGATTGTTTTCAGGGTCAACATGCTAAGAACTCTGTTTTTGATGTACTCTTTGGACATCTTGTCGGCAACTGGATGAGTGGCCATATCAAACAAGAAAAAGTTTTTGCGCTCTGTTCTCAAAACACCCTTGTCCACGAGACCTTTGGCCAATCTTTCTCTGACTTGTTTCAATTGGTATGAGATTTTCATCAAGTTCCAAGTTTCACCGGACAATAAGTCTATCCAGTTTGACACGGATAGGTGGCCTTCGTCATTCTTCATGATTTTCAATGCCTCGTCCAACAAGGTTTCTCCGGTTGGTTCTGTGTCGATCACCTCAACAAGACGGTCACTCAATTCAAATCTCCTCCTTGCTGGGTCATTCACCAAGGTAATTTTGCCTCTGAAAGTCAACTCCAACAAAATACAACCACGAAGAGAGTATGAGATGTTGTCATTCCAAAAGGACAAGTAGCCCTCTTGATCCTTCAATCCCATCAACAAGACTTCCTCCATGAGAGTCAAGAAGGGGAGTTTTAATGCCCGCCTATCAGCAATATCTTTGGAGTCAATACCAATTCTATGGTCTGAGTTTGGGTCACCAGAAACATTCTCCTCGTCGAAAGAGCCGGATCGTTTTGGAACTGGGGTCTGTGATTTACCGCCACGACGCTTTTGCAACACTTGGGATGACATTGAGCCTTCTATATGATTGTACAAGATAGCACGGTGTTAATTTTCTTTTTTAAATAGATATGGTGCTTCTTCTTTTGCACGCGACAGTGTGTTATTGACAAGTTTAGGTTGGAATTACCGTTAACGGGGGTTTTTTTTTCCGCCTCAACTCAGCAGTTTTTCGTGCGATACGGGCTTGGGAGCATCCGTCGGCGCACACGTACGCAACTTATGCTCAAGTACAAAAAAAAAAAAAAAAAAAAAAAAAAAAAAAAAAAAAAAAAAAAAAAAAAAAAAAAAAAAAAATTGAGCTGTTTATTTTGGCCTTGACTCCTGATTTGTTTTATTTGTCTAAAGAAATGTAAAGACGAAATTGAATAAATTCTCTCACCTACTTTGCTGCCACATGTTTGCGCTTTTGAGTTGAATAACAATTGTGGAATTCTTATTATTTATATCCACATGAACATATGGAAGGATTTACACCGTATTCGTGCTGTCTATTTTCTATTCCTACTATCTTGTTGTGGGTGTTGTTAGAGGTGTGTTGCTAGAGGCCCTGAAACGGAGAAGCCGTTCGAAAGCTTATAGTAGTTTCTCAAATGCGCTTGACACAATTGTTCTTGCCGCATCTTAATGCGTAGCCTAATTATTAAGCTTAGGGGGTGGTTTCGACGTAGATTGTCGTTTTTTACATCTGTACTATTACTGTCGTCCTCTGCTCTTATAACTGGTGGCCGGATTGCTGAAATCGCCTGTTATAAGTACGGATTATCTACCCCACAACCTGCATCCATGCACTCGCTTCTGTTTACTAGTGAGCAAAACACGCTATAGTTACAGTGATTCAACCTAATATTTCGCAGACATTTGTCTTTCCACTAGAGAGTTAGCTTATAATTTTCAACTACATAATAGCAGTGATTATACTCGCCTAATTGGAGTTGATGTCTCGGCATTTATCTTACGACTCTTCTCAGTCTTTCAACGGATATCAAACGGGATCCTCTTCACCAAACGACTTTGTCTCCTTCCCAACGCTACCCGATCCTCACCAAGCTTCAAATCGATCCTTCTCTAAAATCATATCAAAGACTTTACGAAAAGTCACCAATAATGCATCTACCCTTGTCCATAACTATTCAACATCTCGCTCCACAGACGCGCCTGATCTAGTTTCGCCCCCAAATGACCAGCTGTCTCTATATTCTTCTCCCTCCAGCCCAACTCAGCATCTGAAGGCTTCTTTAAAACCTTCAAAGCGTCACCTGCGACAACCGAGCCGAAATGAGTCTTTGAAGTCTAGGTCTACAGTCGCATCCCCGTCATCTATACGAGTGAGTCTGGAGTCAGCGGTTTCCCTTCCCTCTCAGCATATGCCACAAGGCGAGCTATCCCTTAAGCCGGTGGCAAAATCTTCTACCAAGTCTTTGGTTTCTCCTAGATCTCAGAGATTCGATCACGTCTCCTTGTCCTCCCGTAGGACTAGTGTCTCCACCTCCAGACCTCAGTCAAGTCTGGGCTCTCAGCCCCGAGTCATGGCTGATAATAAGGTTCTCAGGCTTTCAACCATGCAACCTGCAAAAGCCCAAGCCCCAGTCGTGTCTCACAACGATGTGAATGTCATTAATATGGATGCTGAACAACTCACGGACGCACTGGCCCCTGATAAGTACTCTACCCAAACGGGAACATTGACACCAAGCTCAAATCGTGCACCCACTGAAAAGTCTAGTGCAAAGACTTTACAAAACCGTATCTCCTCTATTTTCAACAATTTACCCAATGATATAGAGCTTTCAGATGATTCGGCTTCTGATCTAGAGTCTATCAATAATGATAGCAGTATCCCTTCTCCTGGTGCTTCTCGCGGCTCTCCGAACCATCACTCGTTGAAGTTGCCCAAAAATAATTATTCACAATCAAGTCAGGACCGGAGAGCACCATCAACAAATACTTCCAAGTCAGCAGAGTCCCCCAGCATTAGTACAATACTTAACAAGACTCCTTCCGTTTCCAGGAAGATTTCATCTAATTTCTCAAATTCAATCCTTGATGGAGCTAAGAATATTATTACACAGAACATTAATGGTAAGGGAGCATCATCGCATAGCATTATGGGGTCCATTGACAATCTACGAAAAAAGAAAAAGAAACGCATGGCCCGGAAGTTGTCGGAAAACCCTTTAAAAAATGGAGGGATCCCTAAGAAATACTGGATGAACGACTCTTTTGTGGCAGAGTGTCTCAATTGTCTACGACCATTCACCGCCTTCCGTCGAAAACATCACTGCAGATTCTGTGGGCAAATATTTTGCTCTAGATGCACTATATTTATTTCATACAGCCAGTATAAGCATTTGCGGAAATCAAAATCATCGGGCGTGCTTCCTAAGCAGCCCAAGGATTACCAAGATAAATTAAGAGTCTGCAAGCCTTGTTACAGTGACGTGATTGTTTACTTAAGTGACGACTCGCTGAGCTCCTCCGCTGAAGAAAATTTTGATGGTAATGTCTCTGAAGATCAAGACTTCTACGATAGATCAGGTGCCTCATCGTATGGAGCTGACCACGCTCACTCGCACTCCATTGCTTCACGTCGTGACAGTAGCGCAACTCAGTCTTTGTCGCTGCATCAGCTTCACTCACATGGAAAGGACTTCCCTTCTCTGAGCGCTACACCCACTTTGGGGTCCATCAACAACGAAAACTCCAGAGATAAAGGATCTGATACTGTACCACTTAAACATGCTCCACAAATGGCTATTCCAACAACCAGAACTGGTGAGGCAATTGAAATTCCTGTTTCACGCAGTCCTTATGCAATGAATACCTTTCCAATTAAGCCAAATTTTGCTATGCTTGCCATGAAAAATGCGGCTTCCTACTCGACATCTATTCCCAGTAGCACAGGAAATGACGGTAACAAGGGCTTATGGTACACGCATAGTAATGATCCTAGAGAACTGACAAGTGAAATTGCAAGACCGAATAGTCTTGAGAATTTAGGTCTGATATACACGTCATTCATCAAAAAGCATTCCTACAAACTACAAAGATCTGCCTCTGAAAGGGCAGCTGCTACTTCTCGATTACTCATACAAGATGAAGAGGAAGACAAGGATGTGGACGATGATGCAGAAAGTGAAAATGAGGATGAAAATGTGATGTCATTGTATACTTCATTGAACCACGGATCTGTCCATAATTCCGCAACGAAGCCCACACTCTCTCCAAGACCCAGATCTTTGAGTCAATCATTGCTCGTACCCACTCTACCTGAATTTCCAAGTATTGCAGTCAATGAGAAATATGTTCCTACTACTTTGTCCTTCGGCAAAAAGAGTGAGTGGCCTTCGATCCCTTCACCCCATATGTCTGGCGGGATTAATGAAAATAAATTGAGAGCCGATCATCGGTCTTCGGAACGTGCAAGAGCTTCATTAAACAGAATGCGTCAAAAGCGTATCAACAAGTTGAGAACAAAGAATGCATTTTTTAGAGTTCCCTCAAAGACATCTACTATTGATGTTCCTACTAGCAGTTTTAACTTTCCTGAATCATCTATCTCAACGCCAGCATCACCCACTCCTCACTCAAATGAACTCTTTAATGATGGTCACACAAATAAACTTTTGGCCGATGCTGATGCCAATGCATCTTTGGACGCCTCCTTTGCGTCTCCTTTGACAAGAAAGTCTGCACTTCAGCGGGTTTCTCTGCAAAGTCCTACACGGTCTGTAAATCCAGCAGACTGGTTGTCATCCTCGTTAGACAAACTTTATCATGATTTTATGAATAAGTTGATCGAACAATCGCTCGCTGATTGTGATATCACAGATAAAGATGAACAGACGCGGTGGAAAAAACAGCTTTTGAAAGAACTACTGAAGGCCTGCCAAATAAGAATCACTGATACCTTGGACGTAAAGCAATATGTGAAGACTAAAAAGATTCTAGGCGGTCGTATTGAAGACACGCATGTTGTGGACGGTATTTTCATGACAAAGGATATTGACTCAAAGAAAATGCAATCGGAAATCAAAAATCCAAAGATTGCTTTACTCATGTTCCCACTAGAGTACCTCAAGCATAAGGAACAGTTTATAAGCTTAAGAATCGTGGGATCCCAACAAGCTGTTTACTTAAGTAACTTAGTCTCTAGGTTGATATCCATGGAACCTGATCTTATTATTGTTGGTGACACGGTGTGTGGTTTAGCTCAACAGCTTTTAGAGGAAGCTAATGTAACCGTGCTTTCACATGTGAAGCCTCAGGTCATTGAGCGTATATCAAGATACACAAAGGGTGATATATTCCTGTCCGTGAATGATCTTTTCTTCAAAAAGGGTTCATTAGGAACGTGTGAGAAATTTGAAATTAAAAAATTCGCTTATCAAAATGCTGTCAAAACCTTCGCGTTCTTCACAGGTTGTGATATCCTGTCAGGCTTCACAATATGTTTGAGAGGGGGTGATGAGGAATACTTGAGTGGATCCAAGTATGTTACTGAGATCTTATTACCTGCAACTTGGAACTCAAAATTTGAGAGCAGCTTCATGTCATCCATGTCCTTGAAATCCGAAATCGGTGAAGAAAGATATGGCTTAGAGACTGTTCAACTTCTTGAAAGAAGTATGAACGATGTCAGTAATACTTCTGCTGAAGGTCTAAACTCAATCATACAAAGCATGAATAATCTTGGAATTGTTGACTACGCTAAGCTCTTCAGCGAACGATTCCTCAGTGTTTCTCCAGCAGTAAGATTCAGTCTTCCGCAAACATATTTAAATGCTGTTGATGCCTTTGTAAAGTATGTTGATTTTGCGTGCTTTAACGACCAAATTCAGTCACTTGACAAAGGAGCTGAGATGAGAGTTGAATGGTTAACAAAGTTAAGGCTTCACATAGAGCCGAAGCGGTTCCTTGGTAAGAGTGATCTTATTCGGACAATGCAATTTGTTGGGGATCTTAGGGTTCATCATTTCCAAGAGGCACTTCACCAACGCCTTCGTAACTGGTCGAATTGCATAAAGTACAATTCATATCAGTTATATCCAATTTTTCATCGCAGCATTCATTTTCTACACTCGACTGTTTCTATTAAGCACGCAACTCCCTGCAGCGGTCCCATGATTCTTGTCATAGATTACTACACTGATAATGACAAATGTCTTGGCCTTTTCTTGGATCAAGCTATACAAGAATCTTCCAAGGTGTGTGATGAATGCGGGGAACCAATCATGGATCATTACAAAACATATGTACATGACAACCTTAAGATTGACATGATAATCGAACGAATAGACTCGGGAGGATCTTCAGCTGGCCGAAGAATGAATGAGAGAATAATGTGGAGCTACTGCCCAGAATGCAATACCTCCACACCTATTGCGATAATGGGAGATGACGTCTACAATCTTTCCTTGGGAAAGTTTTTCGAGCTTTGTTTCTGGGCGCAAGATGTATACCACCAGAATGGCTGTCCGCATGACTTTTTCAAGCATCATGTAAAGTATTTCGGATTCAATGATATTGTCATTAGGCTTGAAACTTCTACCATTGACACATACGAGGTTGTTGTTCCCAAAAAGAAGTTGGAGTTTACTCTAGAGAATGATGTTATTTTGAAAATTGAAAGTCTTGAAAGAATTAGATCCAAACTAAATGGCTTTTTTTCAAGTGTTAAGGAAAGGCTCAATAGAGTCAAACTTGATACATTGGAGAAAGCTGAGACTGGATATGCGAGAGTCGAGCAGCTCAAAAATAGAGTTGATGAGCAGCACAATGCGCTTACTGCAAAAATAGAGAGTATTTATGAGAGTACTTCTCCTTTGAACTACTTGTCGCTTAATGTTCTCCAACGAGACTTGCAGGGTCTTGTTATTGCTTGGGATAATGATTTCAATGAATTTGAATCTGACTTTTTGCCTTCTGAGAGTGAAATAACTAAAATTACACAATTCCACTTGAGAAACTTCCTTATGGATAAATTCGATACTGATTTGCTCGACAAAAGAGAAGATGGTCAGAAGAGCGCTCGCGAGAAAACCTCTGAAAGAACAAGTCCCTCTAGTCTTGATAGCTCAAGTGTAAATGGAAAATTACAGAAAACTGGCTCCTCCGAAGACAGAAAACAGTCGCCATTTTTTGGGTCAAAATTCAGAGTTCCACTGGCAGTGATAGAGGATAAGATTTTCCAGATCAAGCAATCTTTAGAGAATGATTCGAAATCCCAGCCCAAATCTCCTGGTAAGTCTAGAACAAATTCTACCGGTGGTGATGCTAAGGAAAGCAATGCTCAAAATCCCAAAAAGGTTCAAGACTTAACTAATTACTTTAACCAGATGACTCTAGAATTCCAAAGACAAAGAGAGGAAGCTTTAGAAAAGAAGCTGTACAAGTACAAATCTCTTCCAATTGTTAACTCCCTGCCTATTGTTGAGATTTATGATAAAATTGAAGATGTTGTTGATGTCAATGATTCAAATGAGCAAAAACGCAGAAGCTTGGCTAGAAATGACAGTTCTTCGGCCATCCAAAAGTCATCAAAAGATTTTATTCCTCTAAACCCGCATCAAGAGCATGCAGCAAAGGAACAGGAGCTTGACAGTACCCACTCTGATAAAGTTGGAGAGAGGAAGCTGGAGTCCAATGCTCTCACAGAGCAAAACAAGAAGTCTATTCAGGAGTTCGTACCAAGTCAACTGAAAAATCCAAAGGAGCTTGTTACCAAGCTGAAGATTGAAATTCCACAACCTGAAAGAAACTCTTTGCTCAAGTCGTTGATGAATTATTGGGCTGACAGATCTGCAACCTTATGGGACCCTCTTGAGTATCCATTTGATATCACAGAGCATACATTTGCGGATTCTGATGTTATAGTTCGTGAAGATGAGCCTAGTTCCTTGGTTGCCTTCTGTCTTTCAACAAATGATTACAAAGAGAAGATCGAGGATATGAAGCACTCTTCCGATGGAGAGGAAATTGAGACGATTGAGGCCAACGAGCTATACAAGAAAAAAGCAGAATCGTTTGCTAAGATCGAGAAAAAATTCAAAAAGAAGATTGACAAAACTAATAGTTCTACAAGTGAGTTAGAAACAATCATGACAAAGATTAAGTCTAATCATTTACGTTATCAGTTTGTGGACGGGAACACGATTCTTTCTTGCAAGATTTTTTACAGTGAACAGTTTGATGCATTCAGAAAAGCATGTGGTATTGATGAGAAATTCATTCAAAGTTTGTCACGAAGCGTTAAGTGGAATTCAAAAGGTGGTAAGAGTGGTTCTAATTTTTTGAAGACTTCGGACAACCGCTTCATTGTGAAGGAGTTATCCAAATCTGAGCTTGAATCGTTTGTTTCAATTGCCCCATTTTACTTTAGGTATATTTCCCAGTCGACTTTCAACACTTTGACTACGGCGATTGCAAAGATTTTTGGGTTTTATCAGATTGAGATCAAGAACTCGGTAACGGGCAAGACATTCAAGATGGATTTCTTGATTATGGAAAATCTTTTCTACAATAGAAAATGCTCGAGAATCTTTGATCTTAAGGGTTCGATGAGAAACAGACACGTCAAGCAGACAGGTAAAGAGAATGAGGTTCTCCTTGATGAGAATATGATTGAATACATCTACGAAAGTCCGGTATTTGTGAAAGAGCAGCTGAAAAAACTTTTGAGAGGTTCGCTTTTCAACGATACATCATTCTTGTCGGCTATGGATGTCATGGACTACTCACTAGTCATTGGGATCGACGACACGTCAAAAAAGCTCTACGCTGGTATAATTGACTGGTTGCGAACTTTCACGTGGGACAAAAAAGTGGAAAATTGGGTTAAGGGCAGCAGCTTAGTGGGAAAAAAAGGTAAAGATCCTACGATCGTGACGCCAAAGCAGTACAGAACCCGTTTTAGAGAAGCTATGGATAGGTATATCCTTGAAGTACCCGATATTTGGTACGAAGGTAAATAAATACTCGTAACCGACAACTTTTTCGACTAGCTACTAGTAAAAAGAATGTACAGTACAGACGTGATAAGGTCAGGTGACCGTGCGTGTAATAGGGGCAAGGTGTCCCGAAACGAAAATATCGATTACGCGCTCTGCGTTCACCCTGGGCTCTCGACTTTGACATCGGCCCCGTGCGACTAGGCGGAATGAGCAGGACCAAGTCCATTCTCGATTGCGGAAAGGGGGAATGAGAGAACAGATAAGGAGTGATAAGACAATGAGAGCCGATGTGTCGCATAACGGTGACTTTTGTTACGATCATGCAAGTTTGCCGGCATTGTCAACTTGGGTGAAACACTTGATGGTCTGGACCAAATGGCTTAAAAATTTTTTGCTTACCCCAATATTTCGTCCAGCTTGAGTCGCACCTCTGTCGTCCCTGTCCCTTCGCTTAGGCGCACCGGCATCTGGTGTGTATGTATCCAGTGAGGCGCGGCTTTGGCCCGGCACTGGCTACTTGTTTTTTAGTAGGCTTGTTGCAGATTCGCACGGCGCGGTTCTGATCTGACGGCTGCATAGGGATCCCACACTTTCATCTAATTAATTGCACTTTTTTTTTTTTTTTATTCTTACTTCTTTGACTACTTCCTTCAATATAATACATACGCCAATTTGAGCTCATCACTTTGATTCTTTCGCTTTCCCTTAAAAAGTATCGGTACAACATTTTCCCGATAGCCAGAAAATTGTTTTAATTTTGAAGCATCCGATATCTGTTCACTTCATTAGCCTTAGCAATTCATTACATCTAGATTTGTCCCGTCGTCCAAGACCTACCAATCTAATACACCTTCCTGACGTGTGTCTTTGAATTTGATATATACCACAGGTTATTAGATCAAACTTGACCGCAGCCGTCCCGGCCTGAACTGAATCTATAATCTTGATTTCTCGAAGATGATTTTTTCAATCATTTCTGTGGTTCTTCTACTCGTGTCCCTTGTCTTCTTGATTTTGGCTGATGTCACCTCCCCAGTCTCAACTGCTTTGAAGTTAGCCACCCATGGTGATTACACGTACGGCATATTTGGCTATTGTGACGGGAGTCACTGCTCCAAGAGTCTGTATCCAGTGGCCTTTGGTTCTGTTGACAAGGGAGCAAAATGGCTCTTTGCCAACAGTACCAGAAATACGCTTGCGAAGACGTTCATTGTCTGTCCTATTGCAACTGGCTTGATCGGTATCGCCGTAATCTTTACTGCAATTCTGATCTGCTATGATACGACTCCAGTGGTGATTTTGGCCCTTGTTTTTGGCGTCATTGGTTTTATCGCCACTGCTTTGATCGCCGTTATGGTGGTCCTTGTCTTCCATCCCTTCGTTGCATGGACGGGTTGGCTTTTAGTCGCTGCTGCAGGTGTGGCACTCATTGCGATTCCATGCCTTATTCTTTCTATCCGGGTCCACCCCAAGTCTTCTGATGACGATGCATCTGATAACGCTTCTCTCACCAGTTTCGCTGCCTACAATAAGATTGACACTGAAGGAAAGGGAGGTTTCACTGGCCCACCAATCGGTGGTGTGCGTCCACCCGCTTCGTTCTCAAATACTTTTGATGATGATGAAAGCTCAACCAACAAGGATCCTGGTTTCAAGGTTTCACAGACTAGCCGTACCAATTTTACTGATGGTTCACAGTCTAGTTTGTATGACCTGAGACCAAAATATGCGAACGACTTAACAATGCCTCATAACGAGCTCACAAAGATGACTACTGCAAACGATAGCTTTGTTAATATCAATAACGGGCCAAGTACACCGGTCTCTGCCAAGCAGAAGATAGCACCAACTTTTGTGCCAAATGTTGCTGTTCCATCCCTGGCTTCAAAGGATCTTCCCTACCCGCCAACAGGCAAGCAATCGACAGGAATCGATTCGCAGAAGTATGGTGTGTTCGACCACCACCCTAGCGTTGAAGGACATCAACCATTTACCGAATTAGATGACGAGAGCAGCTCACCTGAGCTCAATGTGCACAACGATTCTGACAACGACGATGATGGATCTGACTTTACGAGTATCTCTCAAAGACAGCCTAATGTGAGTTATGGTGCAGCACAAGCTCAATCTTCCCATTCTCCACGTCCACTGCCCCAAATGTACCATCAACAACAACAACATTACATGCAGCAGCAATCTGGTCATCTTCATGCTCAACAGCAACCATATCAAATGTACTCTCAGCCTCCAGCTCACTATCCTCAGCAATTCCAGCAAAACTTCAGCCGCCCGCAGCAGCCTCCTATGCATCCTCTGAACTATGGGCCGGCTCCCGCTGGATACGGGTCATATCAGCAGCCTCCTTCTTCGTATGGTAATCAGTCTCCACAATATAGGCCAAATAAGCCTACAATCTCTGATAATATCTTGAACAACAACCCTGAGTTTTCGATTGGGGCAGCTGGAAGAAGGAAGCAATTCAATGCAGGCATGCCACCTTCAAAATATGGGCTGCAGATGCCCAGACAAGGCCCTCGTGGGCAGTTTCCTCCTGGAAACAACCCCTACGGTCCATAGGACTAATCTTCTTTGCATGACTTTCGCTTTGTGACATTTCTTGGTTGTATTATTATTGGGAAGTGAATAAGTCTTGAAGACTGCAAGAATTGTTTTTATTATGTATTTCAAATATACTTACGCAATGCTTCAGAGATTTCAATTAAGATGGAGATAAACCGTGATCGATTGTATTTGGATCCGTATTTGGGGCAGGACGCAGTTCTGGCTCTGATTTTCCTCCTTGAGGTCGCTCGATATATTTGGTCTTTCCATGAGGCTTCACAAGTAGTATGATGAAAAGAGCAAAAACAATTAGAATTAATAAGAAAATAATTTTGCACTTGGTAGTACGTTTCTGGTACCCCTGAGCTTGTAAGAGCTCTTTGTCGGAATCTTTTAAGTCTGCCACGGTCCTGTCAAGATTATAGTCAATCCTATCTAACATACTTCCTTGATCGACGATAAGTGTCTCCATTTCTTTAAAGATGGTGGATATCTCTAGGATCCCCATAGCTAGCTTGGAAATTTCTCTTTCCCTTTGCGCTAACATCTGAGAGTTGGGATTATTTTGGATTTGAGTTTGCGCTTGCTGGAGGACCTCCTTCGAATACGCTTCAATGTTCTTGGAATTCTCTTCGTCTAGCGCCACCGACGATGTATTAGCAGACAGGAGTAGTTGATCGGTCTCGTCATCATCATCTTTGAGGAATTTAATGTAGTTGTTTTGAAGATTTCTGTAAATGAGAGATCCCTCTTGGATTTTTAATGCATAAGTTTTCTTGTAGTTTTCTATTATGGACAACTCATTGTCGGAGTAGGTCAAGTTCAATCGCTGATGATTCTGCTGGAGGAATTCAAATTTCTTGATAAGCACATAACATGCCTCGAATTTCCTGGTTGTTTCATAATTAAGGTTTTCGATTCTATTTTCCAAACTCTGCTTTTCGTTGTCTCTTGTGATTAGAAGCTTTTTGTAAAGAGACCGCAATTCGTTGGTCTTTGCTTTGATGCTTGCCAAATTGCCATCCAATTCGTTTGAAATGTCAAAAATGGAAGGTGCAATATTTTTCATTTCGATGGAATCGCTGGCTTGTGTTTTATCCAGATATTGATTCTTGTTGCCTCCAATTGACCTTCGTGAGCCCATGAGACCTTCTTCTTCTTCGGCTAGAGCCACAAAGCGATTGGGTGTTGCTTGATTCCTTGGAGCCGTTCTCCTTATTGAAAGGAAAAGATTTGTCCGGTCTCTGAACATTGTGTTTATTCGATTGGGATATGTGTGCTTTGATTAGGACTATATTGTTGTTAGAGCAACGCGCCTGAACAGGTGTACACGGAGTTGTGCGTCTGAGACCTGGGGTCGAGCATGCGACTTGGCAAATCTACACAGGTGATATAACTTGAAGATTAAAAATCTAGAAACTTTTTATTGAGAACTCTAGTTTGATTTCAAATTAATTTTTGTAAAGAAAGAAATGATTAAATACCTAACATAAGAGAAGACTCACATAGGGGTCATGGAGAAAATTGCAGAGCCAGTGTGTCTCTTATTTCCTGATCTGTATTGACTTTCTCCGTTCATAGAGGCAAGACTATTCGAAGAGACATTTCTTGAGCCACTTGGGGAGGAGTTGTTTGAGGAGTTTCTAGAACTGGACTTGAGGTTAAGTGAGCTTGAAGCCCGATTCAAAAACAGTCTGTTCCTCGAGTGCGCCAATGGATGAGAGGTCAGATTGGCAGTAGGAGATCTAGAGACTGGGGATCTTGAAACAGACTCCTCAAATCTTCTGTTTGCTTCTTCGAGGTTGACGTTAGAACCAGGTCTTGGTGGCTCGTAGGCGGGTGATAAGGTGTCTTCCACGCCACTCTTTATGGCTTCAGTATAACTTGGAACACGCGACATATCTGTAGGAACATTCGACTCAGAGCCAGCTCTAGATAATGTGGGCAGGGCTAATGGGCCGGACATCGGAGTCATATTACCTGCTTGTGCTCCATACAGAGATACCGAACGTTGCAATGCTGGTCGTCTGGAGGAGAAATAGTCCTCCGAATGGTGGTCATTGCCTTCGATATTGAACAGTGCCCTTTCTCGAGCAGCTGGTGAAGAAACTGTGTTCTCAAGACCTTCTTGTAGCTGTCTTTGAATACTGAGCTGCCGCAAATTTTCAGACAATTGTGCTGTATCGATACTCGACATACTGAATTGCAGGAGATCGTTGCTAGAGCCCATGTTGCCATAAATAGACCTAGGAGTAGCAGTACCAGAAGACATAGGAGATTCCATGGGTGAGACATCAGACCAAAGCTGATCGTAGGCATGTTGCTCGTAGACTGGTGGTGCTACCAAGCCTGTAAACGACGAGTATGAGTGTGGATTCGACCTTAAAGCTTGCAGGCTGTTTTCGTCGGTATTTAGACCTTGCAAGTTTGTAAATGAGTTCCTGGGATCAGATGCAAAAACAACTTCTTCATCTTCATTTGTTGGTTCATGACTGACCTCTAATGTATCAACGATCTCATCGTTGGCTCTTGCCCTGACGGTCACAAATGGAGAAATAAAAAGCTGCACCGGTAGGGTTGCTCTCAACTCTGAAGTATGGCCATCCGGATTACACAAGCCAATATTAAATTTCAACTTGTGTCTGACCTTGATGTGTGTTTGAATGTCACAGTCTTGCGTGCACTTGGATAAACTTGGTGGAACCTTCAAGAAAGTTTCAACTTGCCATCTATCCAAATCAGGCTCTTCATCAGGCTCAGGAGCTGGGATGAACTTTTCACACACAACACGTTCAGAAGTGTGGGGAGGTGGAAGATATCCAACATAAGAGTAAAGCTCAACCAACGAGATTCGGATTTCTCCCAAGCGCAAGCCCTTCAAGAGTGGCACAAGCATCAAACTGATAGGAGTTCCAGACCCAACTGCGATTGCCTTGCTAGGTACACTCAAGGAGTATTCCACTTTTTGAGGCCAAGTGTTGTCAACAGCAACTGTCTCAGAGAGTTCAACAGAATCAGTAGTCATAGTACGAACAACCCTAACGTGCTTCTTTGTGATCATGGTATTATGGAATTTTCCCTTGTCTAGCATAGACTCTAGTTTGTACACAACACTGGCACCCGGCAAGCCTTCCACTGACTCAGGCATATCACCAGGAAGAATGGCACTAAATGGAAATTCATAGTTCCCTTGTACGAGAACATGGTTATTCTTTGAAACGAGGGATGTTGATGAGCCTGAAGGGGTCTGGGGAGCAGAGGAAAGACCAGATGTCAATTGTGAAAGTGAAGTTGAGGACTTAGATCTAAAGGATGCACTCAAATTTTTTAGCGAAGTTGTAGATGGCTTCGATTTGGCCAAGGGTCTGGAGGCAGAGTTCCCATTAGTGATCGCAGATCCACCTGAGGAGTTCTCGTACATCTTGTTCAAGTACTTCATGATTTCATTGGGATCCCACACGTACTCAAACACTTTCTTCTCGAATCTGGTTGGTTTTGGAGTAGGACCTCTGTTATCAGTGTACTTCAAACGAATGGTACCATAGAGGCGTAAGGTGAGCTTTTTAACGTGGATCGGTTCATTGACTGACAACACAATTTTACCGTTGATGAAAGTGGATGCAGCGTTATGCTCAGAGCCTTTCAAAAGAAGCACATCATGACTGGTATTCTTGAGCCTTATGTCAAACAACGCTGTCAGTCTAGACTGCGTTTTTTGTTTGGCCATGGTTTCTCAGTGATGGGTTGTGAGTGCTTTCTTTTTATCTTTTTTTTTTCTCTTGTATCTCGGATGGATCGGTGAGGTCGTAAAGTTTCTTTTTCTCGACGTCAGAAAAAATCTATAGAAGTCTGTATGTACCGATGAATCTTGAGAGGGGAAGATCGAAGCTGATTAGAAAAAATATTATTTTTTATTATGTTAAAATATTGCCTTTCCAGATTACAACAGACTTGCTAATTAATATTTAAGTTATTTGTTCTTTCTTCGATGTGCAACTGACGGAACTCGATTTTAAAACATCGAATTCATCAGCAGAAAAAAGGGTCCTTTTATTTTATTTCTTTTTTTTTTTTTTTTTTTTTTTTTAGAGTAATATTATTATTTTCACGTACCGTCTATAATGATTTCACGTCAAGGGTTTGTCTCTGGTTTTTTTACTTTGTTAATAAATGACTGGTGAATTTTGGTTTAACTTTTTTATTACTGTCACAAGCCGGGTTTTTTATAACAATAGGTGACAGATCGTGGAAACCGACTCGCAGATGATTCAAGAGCGGGTCAACTTAGACAGGAAATAATATTTAGGCGTAGCGCGTACTAAACAGCAATCAATGTGAGTGAGGCGGCACGTCGATGAGTTGAAGGAATTGCGCTGACTGAGTGCTCACAAGCCACAAGTGACATTTAAAGGTGCTGCCGAACCGTTCTTGGTTACTACAGCATAATAAACAAATGGAAAACAAAGTATCTGATTTCAATCACATCAGGTGACTGCTTGTTCATTTGTTCGATACATTCTGTTTTTTTCTTTTTTTTTTTTTTTTTTTTTTCTTGCTGTAACACTTCATGTTTTTGACGAGCCCGTGCTCGCGATCTCACTCTTGGAGTTGCAATCGCCACTGCGCAGAAACCTTTCATCGCCACCATGGTGGAGCGATTCTCTAAGCCATGTCAACATGAAATTTGAAGCAAAAACATCCTGTCAAATAAATTGAAAAGGACTTGCAAACATATTAAAGAGAACATTAAAAATAATTACAAACGAATCTGGTATTCCGATCTACAACTTGACTCGTTAACGACTAACTTCGGCCTTGCACAGGTTGAAAAAGAGGGGGTTTTTAGTAGAATTTGGAGTAGTGAGGCGAGGTTAGGTATGTGTCTTGACTCCCAACCCTTGTCGTGATCTCCTCCCAATAATAATAGTCAAAAGAAGAGCGCAAAATACTAGGTACAGGAAACCTTTGCTATAGTCACCAAGAACCAATATTTTACCAAGGACTCTCGCCTATTACTTCCAAGCCCAAAGTGGCGTGAAAGTTTCCCCTGAGAACATGGTCAAAGAAGGTTTCAAGTTGTAGTTATCATGACTTACACTATTCCAGCTGGAGGCAGTGAACAATAGTTCACATTAGTGGAAAAACGCTGCCCTTAAACAAAGGTAATCTTACCAGCTCTTCAAAAGATCTTATTGTGATGTATTGTCCAGTTACTGTAAAGATCTGAAGAAAGTAGGAATAAACCCAATAGTACTTTATCAAGCAGAAATTTGCATGCCATCACACTTCGGAAATCACCCCCAAATATAGGAACGAAGCACATGTTTCTCATGTGACATATGCACTTGAGGTTTTGCAGCCGTGAAGTCTGACGACAAAAAAAAAAAAAAAAAAAAAAAAAAAAAGAAAGTGTGTAAAAAGCAGTCAGGAGAGAAACTTTATTTTCTTTTGTATTTTCTTTTTAATTCTGTTTGCAGAGTGAATTTATCTTGCCGAAGGCAATTCAACATTTTCGAATTAAACGTGCAGTAGCCGAAGAAAATACAAACTACTCGGCTCCATGGCCATTTTTGCAGCAAAAAATAAAAAATGTAACGAAAAAGTACATTTTGTACACACGTAACAAATCTCCCTATTTTATCACGAGCTTTATTTTTTGCTTTTAAGTATATTTTGCTTTTCGCTCAAAGGCAATAGTGAAGATGACTCTGGTTTTGCCATTGTAAACAAAGGAAGATCTAAACGAAGTGTAAATAGCAGTATTTACTAAGGGTGCATCGGTTAAAAGAAACCAGCTATGGAGGCAAATCGGACTTGCGTGCTTCAGTACGAGCAAGCACAAGGAAATTTTACTAGGCGCGGGAGTTAAACGTACACTTGCAGACGGGATGCGACTTGGTGAGAGTTTGAAGAGAGGCGTTGCGACGGCTTGCTTTCATTCTTCGTGATAATTTAGTGATCACGAAAATTGAGAGCCAGGTGACTTGTGCTGGATCATTCCGGCCAAAGTCTTTGGAGTTCGTTCTCGAAGAAGCTGTCATCTTTCGTGTTTCCAAACTTGGCTCACTTTCGGCATGTTCCTGGCTCGGGGTTGGCTCGGTTAGGCCGCACTCAACGCCAGCTGCTGCAGAATAAGGCACCGCGCGGCATGCTCCAGCCAGCTTTAAGGCACGTCAAGAATCGACAAGATTAGACCTTAAAAAATATAGAAATTGTTTGCATAAACTCTATTCGACCATTGTTCAATTAAGTTCTTATTCTTGTCGAAGATACCTCAGTCCAGTATTGGCTTCTTGAGACTGTAATGCCTTCGAGAAAGAAAATATTTTTTAGTTTATACAAATAGTCGACAGTAGAAGCTGGCTTTGAGACTCAGGTGAAACAGTGCTTGGAATCATTCACGAAACATCTGATTTCATGCGGCTGCTCCTCCACTGACCAAAGGTTTTGAAAAATTTGGAAGGAATTATATTTTCAGACCAGCTTTAGGCAGCATGTCATTTCCTAGCGCGGTATCTGGTCGTCGCGGAGGGCTGATCCAATGCCAGTAGTGCTGCATGCCGTTGCGAAGTTAAAGGCAATCGTCTCGCGCCTTATGTGCAGGGTGGCTGGCTTGACATCTCTTATCGGTATACACCGTTCTCGATCTGTATGCTGTTCGTGTGCCTTGATGTAGCCTCCACCTTTCAGTATAAAACAACCAGCTTCTTTTACACGCGTGTGTTACCATTGCATCACATTGCTTCTTCTGACGCTGGTAACCCCTGGATTGACACTATTGTGAAATTCCTTTGCTCAAGTATATATTTCGCATCCATCTCCTTTGCAAAGCCGCCCCTTCGGATTTTTTATCTAAACTCCTAAGCTCCTTTTCGCTCAGTGCTTAGCCAGCCAGAGGTGTGTCTACCGTCCATTACCTTGAGCCTTTTGTCTCGCTTCCTCAAAAGCATAGCACACCTTCGCCTCATTGTTAGTCCACATCATCGGACCGTCCTTTCCTTTAATTTGAGTTGTCTTTCTTTTGCATATCAACACTTTCCTTCATTTTTTCCTTTTTCGTTTAATGATTAATTTCCTTCTTGGCATCTACTACTTTGTCAAACTTATTTAATACTGTGCCCCGATTATCCAACTTATACTATCTTTGAAATTATGTCATATGGCCCTATTTACGAGTTTCCCCAAAGATGTTCTTCTGAACCATCCACCCCTACTCCAGTACGGAAGTTTAAAAAGGCAAAGCCAGCAGTGAGTGATGCTTTCCCTCCTACTTCTAGAACGTCATCTCCCAGAATCTCTCTGTCATCACTATTTGGCTTTGCCAAATCACCGAGGCGAAGACTTAGGTTCAGCCGTTCAGCTTCTCCAGAGCCCACTTCTGAAGAGCCTTTGCATGCATGGCGAGACCAGGAGTTTAACTTTGGCTTGCACTCACCGGGCGAGATATCTGAACTGGAGTCTTTACCAGATTTGACAGAAGACACACTTCTGTCTCCAGCTACTTCTTCCACATTAAGCCCGTTGTCTCGCAAATCCACTTGTTTTGAGTACTTTGATCTGCCGTTGGGTAATAAAACTCTGTTGTCAGCAACAAAAGTCTCGTCAACACCAACCAAGAAAAGTGAGCATAAAGAAGTGACCCAACATCCCTGCGCACCCCGGCCAGCATCAATTTTAGAAATCCCCGAGCTAGTGCATAAGATAATTGAGTATGCAGACCATCAAAATACCATCATTCCTCGTGAAAAGCCTCCTATCAGACGGAAGCCTCTCTCATTTCGTCATGCAATGTTAATTTATGGCAATGAAGAGGCTGCTCGAAGAGCCATGAGTGCAGATGCCTCAAACGAAACGACAAATTTTGAGCAGAAGGGAGGGGTCCTCCACAGCTGCCTTTTGGTGAACAAGCTCTTCAATAGAATTGCAAAGGAAATCATTGCAAAACGCGTTTTCTTTACTGATGAATCTACTTTTTGCAAGTTCGTCGAACAACGCAAAACACAAAACGATAACTATGAAATTTTGCACCCAAAAATGTTAGTGCTTAATCAGTTGTTTCATTTAAGACAGTCACAGCTTGATTCCATTGTGGACACTATGGACTATAGCTCGCTTGAGTGGCTCGAGTTTTTCATGTGTCCCAAGATTTGTCCGTCTCCGGGATTTCTCGGACCTTCTTTAAAAACATTAATTGTCACTGGCTCGAGAGCAATAGATGATAACTTTTTGGTTCAAGTCGCACAAAAATGTCCAAATCTCGAGGTTTTGGATGTCAGAGCTTGTGATAATATCACAGACTACGGCGTGCATGCTATTGGTACTAGTTGTACAAAGCTCACTCTGATCAACCTCGGTCGCAAAAAGAAGGGCCACCTCATCACCGACCAGAGCGTTTCAGCACTAGCTTGCAACAACCGACAATTGCAAACTGCAGGACTCGCTGGCTGCTACATTACTGATCACACTATATGGCAACTTGCGCTTAAGTGCGGAGCGCGGCTTCAGAGACTTTCCCTCAACAATTGCCCGTATGTCACCGACCAATCCATTCCACTAGCAATGCAGCACAATTTATTTCAGGTATTGAATGTGCTTGAGCTTAGGTTTGTTACCAATATCACCAATTTCAAGCCGATCATTACATATAAAAGAAGACAGGCTGCTCGTGGTATTTACGTGTTGGTTGAGACGTGCGAAGAGCTCCTTTTGCGGATGCGTCAGCAAGAAGCCCGCATGAACAATATCATTTCGCAACAGGTTGTGAGAGATATTGTGGAGTGGGTTAACGAGAAAGATGAAGATGATGCCTCGTATGCTCGCTTTTTAAGTGAGAGAGGCCTTGCGTCTTCATAAAAGATATAAAACTTTTATACAAAAGCATTTAAAATGAGTTCCGTGTAAAACGATGTTTACAATGAGTACAAAAGAGTTCAGTGCTTCTGGCGTTGATCATTATGCACCAGCTTAGACGAGCCACCAGTGTTGAGAATCAAAATTATTTAGTTATTGCATCATAGAACAACATGCATCCAACGTTAGGACGTATCTCTGTATATAACATTGTATCGTTTTTAGTGAAGTCCTCTCGTTTCGCGTACTCACAAAGTGACAACTAGCACTGAGACAGGAGTGCGCATCTCGTAGCACGTGTGCCTTGGCGGTAAAAACGTAGACGGTGAGCGTACAGAATTTGGTGAGTCGTTGTGCTACTTATAACTTAGAAAAGGCATGCTACAGTTGTTGTCCCACAAGGGAATTCCCCCGCGTGTAGCCCCCTTCCCTTAAGTTAATCTTTTCCCCTTACTTGCAGACAACTCATTATAGCTGAAACTTGCTTATTGTACTTGCGAAGGCAGGAGGTTGAAGGAGTGAGCATACATTGACCGTCAAACCGAATGGTCTCGACCCATTTTCCCTGTAGTGTTTTCACCTGCACTTTGGAACGGAAGGGAACCCGGCCGTGGGCACTTTGGTTGTGTACAGGGTCGGTAACAGAGGCGGGCTGTCCCGAGCCCATCCAGGCCCACCATGTGCAGGCAAAAGTTCTAGGAGAGTATCTTGGTCTGTACAGGCCACATGTTTTTGTTTTTGCTTCGCAATTCCTTTATATGCTTCCTTTCTCTATAAAGTGTCATCTTTCCGCTTCAACGTCAGTAGCAGAGCTTGTTTGAAAATTTAACAGCGTTTAAAGCGCTAGCATTAACAGTTTTGTTTAATTTACCCACAAACCACTCTCATCATCATTAAGTCGTTGTCTCCAGCACCATCACCATACCTGCTTGAGTGATCTATAATACACTTAATTTAACAAATTAGGGTTTTTTCGCTACCTTGTCTCCGCGCCTTACAGCCACCGATCAAGCAGCCGATTTCCAGAACATCTAAACGAGGTACGCCAATTTCATTTTGGAAAGAATTTAGTAGGGGGACATTCTGAACACTCAAGAACTACATTCGTTTAATTTTGAACTCCATTCACACAAAAACGTTCTCGACTTTGGAAAATGGCCCATCGTCTTCTCCACAACTACGGCGTTGTCACCAATTCTCCTGTTCCATGCCCCGGTTCTCAATGCGCTAGATTTGCCAAAGCCTCAGCTTCTCTTATAGAAACAAAGGATCCAGATGCTTTCACCGAATTACAAGATATCGCAAATCCACTACCGATTCCGTCATCCATACCTCCTCGTCGTTCCTTGTGTCAACAGGCGTCAAAGTTGGATCTTATAGATGGTACAACATTAACTTCATTACCGTTACCTCCACCACCTCCTTTAAAGCTAAAGCGAGGTGATCTGGCTTCCTCTTGCCTTTCTCGAGGCTCAGGATCACTAACGAATTCCTACAAGCCTGAAAGTGTGCTGAGCAGTAACAACGCTAATTCTGTCCCAAGTAGCCACTCGGGCGCAAATGTGGGGAATTCAAGTTTTAATTCAGACTTAATAGAAGACACATTCGATGAATCCGAGGATCCTATTGTGCTTGTGGAAGACTACATGACAGATGATGTTTCTGAAAAACAAATACAAAGAAAGAAGTCTCTTATGACATTTAAAAAACGGATTTACTCTCAGGAAAGCAACCCATCACCCAGTTTTCTGAGAAAGAGGCTGATTGATGATGACAATAATTCCATTTGCAAAAAACTGAATCAGTGTGAAGACTTAGAGGCCATCTTCGGTAAAATACCCGGCACCGATCGCCTAAAGCATTGTGAGCTTTGTGATAGACCATTATACGAGATAAGCTCAATCATTGGGCTGACGCAAAACGAAACCAATCCTGCAAATAGTTTTCCTTCAAAATCCCGGATGAGTGAACTTTACAACGAGTTCATTTGTTGGGACTGCATTAATCTCTACGAAAATTTTCTCGAAGAACTTTATGCTAGCGAGCTTTCTCAAGACATAGCTGATAGTTCTTCTACAAATAAGCTTTTAAGCATCTTCTGCAGCATACGAAACACTTACACCACGGATCAACCCCCGAGAAAACAATCACAAAGGCCGTTTTCAAACAATTTGCTCGGACGGCTTCATCATTTAAACTCTACCGCCAAACCAGCCAAAGTGCTGGAACTATTTAAGGTCCTTAGAGACAAGCTCAGATGGAGATGGCGTCTTAATGGCCTGATCCCCAACTTGTTTTCGTTCGATAGGCGCGTTTAGACTTTTTGCAACTGATCAGGGCAGACATCCGTACATCTATATAACGATTTAATGATACCGCACTTCTCAATCATAGTACTATGAAACTTGTAACCCCCAGATACTTAAGCCGTTTCTCTGGCAAGAATGTTTTATCCTTAGAGGAATTCCTTTTCCGCAAGCAGGTCTTGAAAACTTACAAAGAGGCTATGCGGGTAATCTACAAACATCATGAAAGAGAAGAACTAGCTCGGTTTGTTAGAGATGAGTTCAAGCTAAATGAAGGCGAAAAGAGTCTATCTCACAGAAGATATTTACTTCAAACTGGCATTTCTCGAATGAATGATATGACAAAGCTTTTAGGTATCAGTGCAAACTTCGAAAACATCCCACAGAACTTTGACAATTCATCGAATCTTCAATAAGGATAATTGAATGGAATTTTCAATATCGCCGAGCTTAGCCTTTGCTGACTCCAGATCGAGTCCGGCTTCGAGGTTTTTTGCTAGAAGGACTTTGTTGAGTTCGAAGTTTGCTTGTTGCTTCGAGAGCTCATTTTGAAGAGTCTTACTTGCTGAGTTTATAGGACTGTCTGTAATCAATCCTTGAACAACACGAGTCAACTCCCAAGTGTCAGCAATGATTTTCTGGAAATCATCAGAAGGGTTTTGAACCTGTCTCAAAAATTGACTTTCTAATTTGTTGAAATCAAGATTTTTTGTAATGAACTTGGCAATCAGAGCTTTGTCTTTAACACCAGGCAATTTGCTGTACTTGATTATGTCAGCATAAAGATTATAGAGACTTCTCTCATGAACCGTCAATTGAGCAGTGTAAGCGGGGTTATTGATCCACTTGTTGAATAACTTCATTAATCTTTCCACTTCGTCAGTATTGCGCTCGGTTATCAAGAATTCCTTCAAATATTGGAGTTTGACATATTCTGTGGATATTCTCCTTTCTTTCTGAAGTTCAGCCACGGGCTCGATTTGAACACCCAAATTATAGTCAGCATCAAAATCTCTATTGTCATGAAGTTTGAATTTATCACTTAAGATCTGGTTCTTCATGGCCTTTGCTTTTCTAAAAAAATAACCATAGTAATCACTGTTGAGTAATCTGGCCGTTCTAAGGATTTTCAAGGTCAATAAATGCCGAGACAAAGAGTTTGAGAGTTTATACCCAAAATTTAGGAAATCCTCAGCTTTAGTGAATAAACCTTGATCAAAGCACTCTTTTATGAATGGCTCAGTTTCTGTATCTGAGGTTAAGTAAAATCTAAAGATTTGAATGAGCTCTTTCAAGGCTCTTGGGGAAGGGTGTAGAGGGAGTTTGAAAGATAAGGTATCTTGCTGTATCATCTTGATCTTCAAATCGCTGTAGGTTTGGAGAGCAAGAGTCGAAGCATTTATATGTGTAGAGAGGTTTAAAATCCACAACTTGAGCTTATAGTTTTCTGGATCCTTCTCAATAAATGATTGCAACCTGATGATATGCTGTAATGTCAGAGGGATTGAAAAATCTGTCTTCAATGAATTGATCATATTGATGAGGTAAAGATCGAAAAGTTCAGGGTTATCAAACTTAGAAATTTCTCCCCATTGGATGGCTTGCACACCAGCATTATGAAGCAACCTAGAAACATTCAAAAGAGCATTAGCCTCTTTACTTCCTAGCAGTTCCAAATGTATAAGCTGTTGATACTTTTGCTGCAAGCTGTCAAGGAAAGTCTGTGGGAGATTCAAATTCAGCAAATCCAAAGCACAAGATGGTGTACCCTGAAATTTATTGAAGTACGCAGTTACAGCAGGCTCAATGTCAGTACCATAGACCTCATTGACGTATATTCTGGCGAAATGACAATTCCTCGAATCCAATTTGATCAAGGCAAGGACATCATTCTCCGACTTGTTCAATTTGAATGCTGCATTGATGACGTACTTCCAGGTATCGAAATCGTCAAAATTATCTTCGAAAAGAAGATTACACCCTTTCTGATAGAGCTCAGACCATGACTCAGACTTATCGAGAGCATCCAAGTACAACAACGTCAATTCTAACTCCATATGCTTTAATGGTTTCAAATTTTCAACAACTTCATGAAACTTGCTTTGAGCTTCAAGAATCTTTACGTAAACAAAGAGCTCTTGATTTGTTTGCAAAGGCTGCAATCTTGCAATAATGCCTGCTCCCAAACCCAAATAAAGAGCCTTGGACTTTTCGGATGTCTCGGCTTTGCTTGATAAGTAGCACGAGAATGCAGCTGTTATACCATGATGACGATTAGATTTGGAATGCTTTTGCAAGAGCATGGAAGCTTTTTGAATACCGGTTCTATCATAAACAGAGACCACTTTCTCGAAATATGCACCGATCAACTCAGCGGAGGGATATTTTTTGATTGCATTTTCGTAAATCGAGTGAATTCCATCGAATATTCCAAGTTTTAAATGAAGGTCAAATAATAATGATAAAGAGGACAAATCGCTGGGTGTCTTCGCTAGTAAGGATTTGCATTGGTTGATGGCTTCCCCAGTTTTGCCGTATGCGTAAAGAAGATAGCAATTCAAAGCCCAGTAATATGATTTGTTAGGGAAGCGTTTGAGCAAACTTTCAAGGTCATGTTTTGCACTCGTCAAACGGCCTTCCTCAATGGCCTCTAAGACGTTTGACTCAGACATTTTGTTTGATTTCTAGTAGTAACTGAAAATCTCTGTACGAGGTGCATTCTAATCTTAAATCCGTACACCGCGAGAAAGACATTTACTTGCGTGAGACAAATAGCTGCTGACATGCTTTAGGTTGAATAGTTTTTTAAATAAGCTATTGTCGTTTAGACCCTGATGCAGCTATTTTTATTGAGTCCAAAGAGAGGAGGAAAATTTTCCTCCGGATCACAACAAATTGTGCTGAAGTACCAATGTACATCAAAATTTTAGCCGAAATGGCCCCATTTGCAATCATGGAATGATGGTTCGGTAATGACACTTTCGGAGTTAAACAATTTTTGACATCAGGGTACATGGTCCGAGCGAGAATTTCTTATGTATTTTACGAAAGTCAAATCCGTACGTTCTTCCAAGGCTTTCTGCACACATATAAGATATTCTTGGATCTAGCTTATCTAGATGGCAAGGGCCATGAACATGGTTGATCAACCGTCATGAGTAAGGACCTTCTACAACACAGTCTGCAAGATATTCTGCTGACTAAATTGTAAATAAGAAGAAGGGACTGAGGTACTACAAATCTTTTACTTATTTTGCATATCGCAACCTTCTCTTTCAGATTGCAGCTGAGGCGTTGCAAGAAACCACAAAAGAAACCAGCCCAGCTTTCAATTCAAAGAGCAATATACGCCAACAGGTAGCAACTTTTATGTCACCGACATTGTGTTTTCCGGAAGATCTATGGCTGAACAATGAACTTTCTCGATTGTTCGCATGTGAACATGTCCATGTAGCACAGGGTCCTAGTTTGGTCAGGAACTCGACTTCGAGAGATGAAACATCTCCAGGTCGCTCGTGAAGTATACATGCACTAACGCATTTGTAGTGTGACTAACCCGGGGAGACTATCTAGTAAGGTAAGCCGAGAAAAGTGTTCCTGCGCCAAGGCTGAGAAATACGGAGGCAGGACTCGAATTGTGGGAAAAGAAAAATAATCATGCGTCAGATCGTTCCCTTATCGCTAGATAACCAGGTATTAGGGACCTGCATATAGTTTAACAAAGACTCATGACTATGTGTGGTGTTTTGCGCGCGTCAGCCGAACTTCTACTACAACGTCGCATTTGGTCCACTGATCTGTCAAAGATGAAGAACTTCAAGCCTACCATTTGATAACACAAAACAATATCTTCATGTCATTAAATCTTGGCTCAAATTGAAAGCATGCATGTTAAATAAACCAATATCTAGAAAAAAATTAAGAAAAGGCTGACCCACGTTCATTTTTAAAAAAGAATGTACAGGATTGCTGATACATGCCTCCTCTTCTTGGCTGTCTTGGCACAATGGATTCCCACATAAACTCTTTGTTAATTTCAAGATATCGATGTTGGAAGATCATGATACTTAAGCGTAGCAAACCCCACCACTTTCACTCTTGTGTTGTGAATCATCTCATACAACACTCATTGATCAATGTCGAATTCCACATTAGAATATAACGAGAAAGATAATAAGCATAATAACAATGTTAACTATGGACCCGACGATACGGTCACCTTAAGTGGTAAGCAAGACCACATAGAGCCCTACAGGCATCCTATAGATCATGTCGCCTCTCATTTTGAGACCGATGTCAAGGACGGCTTGACACAAGCCAAATATGATCAGCATCTTAAAGAGTACGGCCTAAACAATCTTGGTGAAGGCGACTCGATTTCTTACATGAAAATATTCGCTCATCAATTATTCAATGCCATGATTTTGGTGTTATTTATTTCTATGGTTATAGCATTAGCCATCAAAGACTGGATTTCTGGTGGTGTCATCGGGGCCGTCGTTGGTATCAACATCTCAATCGGATTTATACAAGAGGTCAAAGCCGAGAAAACCATGGGCTCCTTACGTTCCTTGAGCTCTCCATCGGCTAGAGTCACTCGTTGCGGAGAAGTTCAGGACATTTCCGCTGAAGATGTCGTTCCTGGAGACATAGTCCATGTAAATGTTGGAGACACAATTCCAGCAGACTTGAGGTTAGTCAGTTCATCTAATTTGGAGACTGATGAAGCTTTATTGACTGGTGAGTCTTTGCCAATAGCTAAACAACACGAAGAAATCTATTCTGACTTCAATGTTCCAGTTCCTGTAGGGGATAGATTGAACATGGTTTACTCTTCTTCTGTTGTCTCTAAAGGCCGTGGTGTTGGGATTGCAGTTGCAACTGGCTTGGATACGGAAATCGGTAAAATTGCCTCCTCTTTGAGAGAAAAGAAAAGCATCATAAAGAAGGTTGACAAGAGTGGGGATAAAAAACCTGGCATTGGTGCTTATTCTAAAGCTACTGGCCAAACTATTTGGGGAGTTGTTGGCAATTTTTTGGGTGTGACTGAGGGAACTCCTTTGCAAAAGAAGTTGTCATGGCTCGCCATTTTTCTTTTCTGGATTGCCGTCGTCTTCGCTATTGTTGTGATGGCTACCCAAAAGTTCAATGTCAATCAAGAGGTTGCAATCTATGCAATTTGTGTTGCGTTGTCTATGATTCCATCTGCCCTTATTGTTGTCTTAACAATCACTATGGCAGTGGGTGCCCAAGTTATGGTTACTAAAAATGTCATCATCAGAAAACTTGACTCTTTGGAGGCATTGGGAGGTATCAACGACATCTGTTCCGATAAGACTGGTACTTTAACACAGGGTAAGATGATCGCAAAGAAGGTTTGGGTACCATCGGTGGGCACTTACAGTATGGAGAACTCTAATGAACCATTCAACCCCCTCATTGGTGACCTTTTATTCACTAAATATTCACCTCTCTTTATCAAAGAGACCGATGAAGAAGTCGACTTCTTGCCTGTTGACAAAAACGATTCCAGTAAATTCCCCAAGAACTTCAGAAAGTGGTTGGATTCGGCTACTTTGGCTAATATTGCTACAGTTTATCAACTGACTGACAAGGAAACTGGGGAAACTGGATGGGAGGTTCATGGAGATGCTACTGAAATTGCTATCCAAGTGTTTTGTGCAAGGGTCGGATTTGGCAGAGAAGAGTACTCTAAAGATTTTGAGCATGTGGAGGAATATCCATTTGATTCTTCGGTAAAGCGCATGTCTGCTATTTGGAAAATGGGAGATACTACCAAGATATTTACTAAAGGAGCCGTGGAAAGGATTCTCCCAAGATGTACCCACTGGACTGGAAATCCTGAGGAGACCACAGACACAGACGAGCTCAAAGAAATGACAGATGAAGATGTCGCCTTAATTGAAAAAAATATGGATTCCTTGTCTTCCCAAGGATTGAGATGTTTGGCTTTTGCAAGCAGAGACTTTGATCCAAAGAAGGACGATCTCTCTGAAAGAGAGGGAATTGAGTCTAATTTAACTTTCCATGGTTTAGTTGGTATTTATGATCCACCAAGACTTGAGAGTGCTAAATCTGTGAAGATGTGCCATAAAGCAGGAATTAATGTTCACATGCTCACAGGTGACCATCCAACAAGTGCAAAAGCTATTGCTCAGGCTGTTGGCATTTTGCCACATAATTTGTACCACTATAGTGACGAAGTGGTGAAAGCAATGTGTATGACTGCTAGTGAATTCGATGCTTTATCTGAGGACCAGATCGATCAGTTGCCAGTGTTGCCATTGGTAATTGCCCGTTGTGCTCCCCAGACAAAGGTGAGAATGATCGAGGCATTACATCGTCGTGAGAATTTCTGTGCCATGACTGGTGATGGTGTCAATGACTCTCCATCTTTGAAAAAGGCAGATGTTGGTATTGCAATGGGTATGAATGGTTCAGATGTTGCTAAGGATGCGTCTGATATTGTTTTGACCGACGATAATTTCGCATCCATCTTGAATGCCATTGAAGAGGGCCGTAGAATGGCTGCAAATATCCAGAAATTCATCTTACAACTTTTGGCTGAAAATGTTGCTCAAGCTATTTACTTGATGGTTGGGTTGGCTTTTATTGATGACGATGGTATTTCCGTGTTCCCATTGTCTCCTGTTGAGGTTTTGTGGATCTTGGTTATCACGTCTTGTTTCCCTGCCATGGGATTGGGTCAAGAAAGAGCATCTGAGGATATTTTGGAGAAGCCACCTTCTCGCCACATCTTCACCAAGGAACTTGTCATTGATATGCTCGTTTTTGGCTTGATTATGGCTGCTAGCTGTATGTGCTCCTTTGTGGTTGTTGTGTGGGGAAAAGGTGATGGTGACTTGGGCCATAATTGCAACAATGATGGTCCACTGTGTAATTTGGTGATGAGAGGCAGATCCGCTTCATTTGCTACCATGACATGGTGTGCCCTCGTCTTGGCCTGGGAGTGCGTTCATCCTATTAACTCATTATTCTTCATGAGACAAGATACTGACCTTCCATGGTGGAAGCTGTGCGCTGATGACCTCTGGAGCAACCAATTTTTGTTTTGGTCTATCGTTTTGGGTACTGTTACTGTTTTCCCAGTTGTCTACATTCCTGTGATCAACAACAAAGTGTTTGCACATGCACCTATTGGATGGGAATGGGGCGTTGCAGTTGCTTTCACGTTTTTGTTTTTGGGTGGTGCAGAAGCTTGGAAATTCTGCAAGAGACTTTACTTCAGGAAGTTAAGTCCAAAGGTCAAGAATCCTGAGTACGACTTGGAAAGAAAGGACCCATTCCAAAGATACGCATCCTTTTCCAGATCAAACACCCTTGATGTTGACTTGATTACTTAATTGAACTAGTGAAAATAAACTCAAGTTTAAAAGTGACAAACCGATAATCTAATTTTAAGAAAAGAAATTTTTCATTAATTGAAGAACAATAAAA
>JAJMDB010000025.1:0-139510 GCA_030573315.1 Osmozyma mogii
AAAAAAAAAAAAAAAAAAAAAAAAAAAAAAAAAAAAAAAAAAAAAAAAAAAAAAAAAAAAAAAAAAAAAAAAAAAAAAAAAAAAAAAAAAAAAAAAAAAAAAAAAAAAAAAAAAAAAAAAAAAAAAGTGAGAGCCAAAGGCAGAAAAAGAAATAAAGATGCAGAACAAAGTAATCTAATACAATAATAACAAGCAGAGTGTCCGAAGAGTAACGTGCAAAGGCCTGTAAGATAATCTTGATGGTTTTTCAATGCACGGTGCAGAGTACTAAGCCTTATGGGAGAGCGCATGCAAAAATTTAAATGTATGCACGATCCCAACGCGAGCCGAAAAGGTTACCAGAGGCTCAGAGGTGCAGATTACGCCAATACAGATATTCCACAGCAGGTGAGACTGAGCGGCTTGGGCAGCGTAGCACATTAGCACGAGCTTGGCGGGGGGTTTTTCAGGCGGTCACATACGAATGCTGAGACTTGGATCTGCAATTGGGTCACGAAAGATCTCGTAAGTTTTGAGCACGCCCGCAGAACGCCGGACGTTCATTTGCTTAAATTACCCGGTGGGGAAGAAATGGCGCTTCTTCGACCTTTGTGGAAATATAATGTGGGACTATTGCATTCACCAAATAGGAAACGACATATGGGCACGCAAAAAGATGGCGTAGTCGCCGGTGGGAAGCAGCGGTGAATGTGAATGGATTGGTCTTAGGTGACTTGCATATCGTGATCTGCGAGACAACGCGCGGCGGTTAATTATTTACAAACAAGATCTGCAAAAAATGCGTAGATGGTCTGATGGAGTAACGCTAATCTAAGCGCTGAGGCTAATTAAGCAGCGCCTGGTATGGATTTGCCATGATGCCACGATTCAAGATAATGGGTGAGCCCTGGCTCTAGCGCAAGCTGTACCAAACAAAGGGTGTTGTGACAAAGAACAGCGAAAACGGAGAAGCGCGACACCAGGCGCGGGCTCGATAATGCAGGTGGGCTTACTGAGAGCATTGTTTTATGCATCCTTGGGAGGCTGATTCCGCAAACGCGCCGCTTAACAAACGCCGTGCATCACCGCGGCAAGGGCTCCTCACACCACATGTGTGACGCAAATTACTGGAGCGCAACGTCTGCACTGCGTGCAAGAGGTGAAACTAGCCTCAGGGCTGTTTTGATGACAACAGTTGTTATCGGCACCCCCCACCGGGACGAAGAAAACGGTGAAAACGGGCCCATATCCAGGGGCCCCAGGGAGAACTCCCGCCGATATGAAATCCTACAAATAAAATAAAAAAAATGGCCATACAAACAATCACCACATAGGCGGTGGTTTGTTTGTTTGATCAAGTGATTTGTGTGGTTTTTTTTTTTTTTTTTTTTTTTTTTTTTTTTTTTTTTTTTTTTTTTTTTTTTTTTTTTTTTTTTTTTTTTCTTATTTTATTTTATTTTTTTTTCTTGTGTTTAATATACGCACCTATCTGTATGCCCAGGACATACGCATGAAAACAAAGGCCTTTGACAACATTTAAAAAAGTAGACATTTCCGGAAGAGAAAAATCGTCACAACCATGTCCCGGGGCTCGTACAAAAGTTTGAAGAAACTAGTGATTTCGCTGCCCATCCTGCTGCCCTTGCTGGCTGCTAAACCCCTGACCCCCCTGCTGCCAGGGACCCCGGTGGTGATACTCCAAATGAAATACGACTTTTTAGCCGAGCTGCCCATCGAATTGACCTGTCGAGCCGGCGAATACTTGAAATTCATGGAAAGACCGGCCAACGGCTGGATCTACGTTAAGCTAATCGACCGAACCGGCTCGGGATTAGTGCCAGCATCTTATGTGGACATTGCCGTCAACGACATGCAGAATCCCATTTCTCAGTCGTGGCTCCAGGAAACAGAAGGCATAATGGACATTTCGGTGAGCCGGGTGTTTGCCACAAACAAACGGTTTGCGTACCAGGTGGATGTTGTAGAAACAACGGGAGAAAAGCACGTTGCAAAATACTACCTGGACTTCTACCATCTCCACCAGGCATTAACGGACGAATATTCGTTCCCGATCCCCCAACTCCCAGGGCTCCTGCCCCACGTGTCGTTCAGGCACGACGAGAAGCAGCTGGCAACGCAGGAAACGTGCCAGAGGCTCCATTACTACATGAAGCAGCTTCTCAGAATTCCATGCATCCGGGCGTCGCTGCTTTTGCGTGACTTCCTCCAAGACCTGTGTTCGGAGCCGGCTCCGTTGGTCCACTCTGTGTCTGCCCAGACACTTCTGACGGTGTCGTCACTTCTTGCAGGTTACGAGGAGACGGAGCCGCTGGACTCGGAGGACTCCGAGGGCCGCAACTCGGACTTCTCCGCCGGCACAAACTTCCACCACAACTCCACCGCAGAAACGGTCGAGCCCAAGACCCCAGTCTTCAGAGAAACGCTCCCGTTCAACCACAAGCTCCCGCCTTCGCCGCACGCTGACAGCGTCAAAATCGACATTGTGCTCGGCAGCGACGACAGCAACAAGATCGTGCTCAACGTGAGGCGGCTGGAGCTTACGCTGCTCAAGACGCTCAGGCAAATTGTCCTGTTCAAGATATACAAGGACGCCAACCTTGTGAGCCACTACCTGCTCCGGCCGATGCACGTGAGCAGGCACGTGACCGAGGAAGCCGTCCTCGCGTACTTGCGGCTGAGCGAGCGCGCGTTTTTGCGGCTTGAGCGCGCTTAGCATCCGTACACCACACACATTCAATATACCCATTTTCTTCGCGACGCTGTAGTTTCCCAATCGGGCCATGCGGTTGCCGCTTCCAGCTGACAGCTGGCAGCGAACAGCGTAGTGGGGCGTGTGGGGCAGCAGAAACTGTAATCCCGCACCGGAAAGCCTAATGGGCTCCGTCACCCTTCCTTCACCCTGAGCGGAGCTTCCCTTGCGGTTGCTTTTTGTTTCTTTTTCTCTGTTTCTTTTTCGTGGGTCTCCGATTGTTTCTTTTGTTTGTTTCTTTTTGTGTTCTTTTTTTGGCTTGTTCGGTGCGTGTCGTATCTCACATGCAGTTGACGTCAGGGTCTCCGCAGCCGAAAGAGGCAACTTGGGCACAAACGGTCCGTAAACCAGCGTGCTGGAGCCAGCTGCCTAAAGAACGGCCCGCCAAGAAGCCGCCACGCTTGCTCGCTTACCTAATACGTTTCTGTGTTGGTGTTCGCTCGCAGGCTCCCACAGTCGCGTCCTGCACGCCCAAACTGCATCTCCAAGTAGTGTAAAGCAAGGGCCCCAAAAACCTTTTTTTGTCAGGCCATCAGAACTGCCATTTTTTTGTATTTCTCCCTGTCATGCCCATCCACACATTCTTGGTGCCCTTGCCGCCGGAGTCCTCCTTGTCAGACGCCGAGAGTGATGATTCCTCTCTCTTTGGCTCCCACCCGCTGCTGCCCACTTCTCCGGTCAGTGCAGTGTCGGTCGATCTTTCCAAAAAGCCCCAGCAACACCATCAACAAAGTCCCCTTCGCCACAGCAAGTCCAAAAGCCACCAGCTCCCGCAGAAACAGGGCGATCCCTCCCGCAGATTCTCCTCCTACGTGACGCCGCCGTTGCCCAGAGAAAATGTCCACAGAACCCAGTCGGTGAAGCTCAGCCGCCTTCAAAGCGGGAAAAAACAGAAACCAAGGCCTCAATCGTACTTATCTCCGGCAGACCTCCGGCTCCCGCCGGTCCTGCCCCATAAGACGCCGCCGAAGCTGGAAATCCCCAAAGAAACGGAGCCCAATAACGTGCTCAAGCTCAAAATCGCCTGTGACCATCTTGGCGACTCCAAAGTGGCGGTGAAACTCCGCAAGGACAAGCTCAACAAGTTGTCTGAGTTGGTTGACGTTGCTTTGTACAAACTCAGTCCGCTTGTGCCGTGGCCCCAGGAGAAAACCTCCATTCGGCTAGTTTTCCTGGACTCTTCCCTCAAGCCGGTTCTGCTCACGCTGGGCCGCATAGACCCATTGGTGGAGAGCCTTGTGATGGAGTACATTGGCTGTAAGTCCAAGCTTTTGGTGAAGGCGTCCAAAAGAAAGTAGTTGGTTTTTTAAACCCCTTTGACCGTCATTTTTTGCATTCTTTGTTTCTTTTGTTGCATATCCTCACTTTGCCCGGTTGCAAATCTATAAATTAAGGCGTTTCCCTACATGTACTATTTATTTACTCACCGGTTTTTTTATGAAATATATATCTTTAGTTTAGATCGTTGTCGCT
The DNA here is from genome assembly GCA_030573315.1 of Osmozyma mogii. NCBI lineage: Eukaryota > Fungi > Ascomycota > Pichiomycetes > Serinales > Metschnikowiaceae > Osmozyma > Osmozyma mogii. Next base: position 4,223 of record JAJMDB010000025.1, read on the forward strand.
TAATCCTGGTGGAAATTGGGAAATTTTGGATTTCCCGTTTTCTTGGTTTTTCTTGATTATTTTATTTTTTAATTTTTTAATTTTTTAATTTTTTAATTTTTTTTTTTTTTTTTTTTTTTTTTTTTTTTTTTTTTTTTTTTTTTTTTTTTTTTTTTTTTTTTTTTTTTTTTTTTTTTTTTTTTTTTTTTTTTTTTTTTTTTTTTTTTTTTTTTTTTTTTTTTTTTTTTTTTTTTTTTTTTTTTTTTTTTTTTTTTTTTTTTTTTTTTTTTTTTTTTTTTTTCTTTTCTTGATTTTTTCCTTAATATTACCCATCGTGGCATTTGAGACACGAAAAAAGACACTCATCTAATGTCAAAGCACCGGGGCCTATAGCCGTTTCATTTCGTTTCATATTCAACCGATTCCATAAACTCCACGTCTTTACTATTTATTTTTCCATTTATTTGGGTTATCTCCGATTTATCCTATATTCCACCACTCATCTACAACAACTCCAACTGAAATGGCGGAGGTGTTTGATATGGACGACTACGAGTCGGAATTGCTGAGGGGAATCCGCCAACTCAACTACAAACTTGTGGACGCAGAAGAAGAAGAAGAAGAACAGCCCCAGCCTCCTCCTACTTTGCTTGTAGAGGATGACTCCTCAGACACAATCAGCGATCTTCCTCCCATGGGGATCCCCATGAAGGTCAGACGGAGGTCCAGCGTTTCCAAATACTCCCTGTCTTTTGAGGTGGATATCCCAGAATCCTATGTTTCTTCCTCAGCCAAGACACGTGGGGACCGTGGATACAGGCCCAAGCTCTCTGACTTTGAGCCAATCAAAGTGCTTGGCCAGGGCTCGTACGGGAAGGTTCTCCTTGTGAGAGAGAAGGCCACAGGCAATCTTTTTGCCCAGAAACAGCTCAACAAGGCGTCTCTTATCATCAACGAAACCAACGAAATCAACAAACTAAACTACCAGCGGACCCTCAACGAAAGAACCATTCTTGAAAAAGTCAACCATCCAAATATAGTCAAGCTCTACTATGCCTTCCAGGACCACAGCAAAGTGTACATTATCTTGGAATACTTAGACGGTGGGGAGTTGTTCCACCACTTGGCCGAACAGACGTACCTCTCGGAAAAAGATGCCTCTTTCTACATTGCCCAGATTGTCTTGGCCTTGCGCTACTTGCACTTGAACTTGAAGGTGATCTACCGGGACCTTAAACCCGAAAACTGCATGCTTAACTCCGACGGAAACTTGGTCCTCACCGACTTTGGCCTCCTGAAGGAGTCCCACGACCACGACTCTAAGCATTCCATGATCGGCACCGCTCAGTACATGGCCCCTGAGGTCATCAAGGGGGAAGAATACGACTTTTCCGTCGACTGGTGGTCCTTGGGCTGTGTCGCATACGACATTTTGACCGGCTCCCCACCATTTACAGGCCATACCAACGACAAAATCATGGACAAAATCGTCCACTCGAAAAAGCACCTCAAGTTCCCCTTCTACTTGTCCAACGACGCCAAGGATTTCCTCAGAAAACTCCTCCAGGCCGATCCAGCCAAACGCTTTGACATTGACCACGATTTTGAAAAGTTCAAGCAGCACCGGTTTTTCCGCTACTTGGACTGGAACGATCTCATCAACGGCACCGACGCCAGCATTCTCCCTCCGATTTTGCCCGTCATCACAGACCCAATTTTGGCCGAAAACTTTGACAAGGAATTCACAGACTTGCCCATGACCCCCGAGTCCAAGCTGTATCTTTCTGGCAGAAGCCCTGGCGGCGTTTTGCACGTCAAAGGCTTCTCCTACACTAACGAAACGTACCTTGCCAAGGCCATGGAAAACATATAGAGCCGGCCTCACTGTACTATAGTTACGTAACGTGTTACGTAACCCCCACTTACATAATCTCTTACATAATCTCACTATGTGAACCATGTAAATAAAAACCTATTAACCAAACCCTAAATGCAGTAGTAAATGACAAAGAGGCCGGCCAACGACGCCAGGCGGATGCCCAAAGCAGTCAACACCGACACTCTGTAGCTTGCGTGGCACTGGTGCCTCAAGTAGTTTGAGCAAAACAAAAGGAGCACAACGTGCGTGGCCACGAGCCCGGCAGCGGGCCCTGGCGGCAAGCAGAACGGAGCAGCAAGCACCAAAAGCGACACAAACTGTGCCAACGCACAGTCGAGTGCGTATGCAATAAAGAACAAAAGTGGGAAGTCCGGAATGGAAACGCCAAACTTGCAGAACAACGGGTCCACCAAGTGGCACAGAGAGATCCAGCGGTCCAAGGAGGAGTTGGAAAACGCAGCAAACTCATAGTATGCGTGCACATTTTCCTCGTGTTTGTGGGGGAGCGGGAGCTGTTTCTCCAAGTCAATGGAGCCGTAGTCGGCAGATCTGGATGCGGATGTAGATGACACGGATGAGTCCGATCGGAGGGTGTACGTCAGAAGCTTCTTGCTCAAGCGGTCCTTGTCTGATTTTTTCTTCTTTGGAGGTTCCATCTTCACCGGCAAGAGCCACGAGAACCACGCAGCCCAAGAAAGACCAGCTTTCTCGAACGCAGCGGAAGACTGCGAGCAAAACGACATGGACTGAGTGGCGGAGCACCAGGAGAGTCTTGCAGGGGGCAAAAGCAGCACTTCTTCAGAAAGGGGGTCCTCGGGGGCCAACGGCGGTGTGCACAGATCAGAGGAGCCAGCCAAAGAAAGCTCGGGCACAGAAAGCTCGTCGTGGGCAAAATGGAGGGTGTTCTTGGGCAGAACACAGTACACCTTGTCAATCAAGCTGGGGTGGTAGGACGACACAGAGGTATCATGGGCAAGCGGAACCAGGGAGAAAAGGTCCGTGTTGAACAGCGGAGTGTCGGCTTCCGGGGCCTTGGGCGGCTGGCAGCACTCTCTCCACAAGTGCACCAACGAGTAGAACTTCTTGTACACAAACAAATCGAGCGGAGAGTAGCGGCAGCACGCCGAGACAAGCGACATTAGCGAGTAAAGAGAGGCAATGATGATGGCATGGTGCAACGGGGTGTAGTTGCCCATTTTGTTGGCGGCGACAAGAAGGGTCATTTTGAAGAGCTCCTTGGCCAAGGGGAAAAAGCGGCTGTAAAAAGACGCCGGAGGCAGCTGGGGCAATATTTGCAGCGGGAAAATGGCCAGGCGGATCACGGCCGTGAGGATGGGCACGATGGCCGCCGCCGGGACAATCAAGGCAATGTTATGGGAGTGGTCCTTTTCTGACGGAAGCACAGAAAATGCAGCCACAACAAGAATCCACAATATGAAGAGGGCCGGCACGGCGGCTCGGGCAAACCAATAGGGGTCCATCTTGTAGCGGGGTGGGAGTTTCAACAAGGGATTCCCGGCCCTTTTTAAGTGTGTTTGTGGAGACGGAAAGAATAAGTAGTTGTTGATGGAAGGACCAATTAGGGGGTGCGCATTACAAACCGGACCAAATGTGAAACACGGGAGAAACACCGGAGAAACGCCCTGGGCCGGCTTTGAATCGTCAAATTTCTACAGTTTTAGGGCTCTCCTTCGAGTCTAATTAGGTTTGGGCCTAAACTACGGGGTGGAAGAGGGACCTTCTCTGGAGTGGCCGGGTGTCTTGTGTGCAGTACGGGGAGAGGAGTTGTAGTTTCTGGCTTGGATGGATTTGCCGTTCGGATAACCGGAGCGGCTCTTCATGGCCCGTTCTCGAATGGGAAAGTGCACAGGTTACATTCTGCACAAGTCCATTGTTCTGCGGGCCATTGTTCTGTGGCTGAAGCTGCGGTGCGCCAGGGCTACATTGACGTGCTTCAATAAGGGAATATTTTATCTGGCATGATTATGTAAGCGGTTATGTAAGCGGACTCCGGAATTAGACCCAAGTGGTTATTGCGCGAGGCCTCTCTCCAAAAATGCTCCACTACTATTGACTGCTTTTACTAGTGTGATTTTACTGCTGGTGAGATTTTTATTACTGTAGGCGTTGGGAAGCAGACACCAAAGGAGCCAACACAATGCGCAGAATTCTTGGAGACCCAAATTATTGCAAACATCCCAAAAAGGTCTCGGCCCCTGGGACCACCACCCATATATTAGATGGAAATCACGTGACAGGGCAGCAGCTCACAGAATGAAGGTCACGTGACACACGGCTTCCACGCATGTGCCAGCCTTACAACGCCAGAGTGGCGCGTTCAAAATCCCAGCGGTTAAAGAAGATCTCGTCTGCTGCAATGCTGGCCGCACGGCGTGTTGCAGCCGTTGGCGTCGTGGGGGCAACTTTACCCTCTGTTGTTTAGCCGCTCCACCAGCGAGGCTGTTTGGCACCACGGTGCCTCGTTCCTAGATTCTGCAGAAATCAGCTGTTTCTGCCAGCACGGGAAACTTCCGCTGTAGAATCTGGGACTAGCATGACGCCGGTCACGTGGATGTCAGGTGCGGCGCACGTGACACGCCCCCAAAAGCGGCTCCGGCACAATCCAAATCCTTAATGCCAGACCTGAAGAGAGTGATCCCCCTCGAGCTGAACCCGGAGATCTTCAATTCCCTTGCTCACAAGCTCGGGCTTTCCCCGGTTCTTCTGTTCCACGATGTTTTTTCCATCACCGAGCCAGACTTGATTGCCTTTTTGCCCCAGCCCATCTTGGCTCTAATCATGCTTTTCCCGATTACCCAGCCATACGAGCAGTACCGGAAAGAGCAGGACTCCAGAACGGAAAACAACTCATCTGAAGCCATTTGGTTCAAGCAGACCATCGGCAACGGATGTGGTCTTTATGCCTTGCTCCACATTTTGGCCAACCTCCCACGTGACTACATCGTGGAGAATCTGATGTTGAACAAGTTGCTTCTTGAGCAGATCTCTGCCACGCTGTCTACCGACGAAAAAGCCCGTCTTGTTGAGCATTTGGAGCAAAACATCCAGCTTGACTCCAACTATGGCAACCAGGGCCAGCTGGCTGCGCCAGATGCCGGGGACCCGGTGGAATTCCACTTTATTACCTACATCAAGGGCCAGAACGGCCATTTATACGAGCTTGACGGCCGTCGTACCGGCCCGGTGGATTTGGGAAATTCCCCAGACTCGGAAAATCTCTTGGATGATCCGAAGGTGGCCGAGAAAATCCAGTTTTACATGGGCTTGACCGAGGAGCTGCAGAAGGAGAAGTTTGCCTTGATGGCCGTGGCTCCGGCCTTGGACTAGCACTGCTTATTTTTGGTTCCTTTGGCTAGCCAGGCAAAATTCCGTCCTGCATAGGGAGAACATGTACCTTTCGGACTTGCTCCGGTTATGAAGATATGCGTTTGTATTGTTATGTGCTGCTTAGCCAACCGACGCCTGTAGCGGCGGAGATGCCACTGGCGGAGCCGGTGGCATTGTGCTGCCAATATGCCTCCACCTCCCTCAGCACCGATTACGTAACCGATTATGTAATCACAACACCAAGTCCAACTACTTCACAATGATTATTGTTTTTCCCCTCAGTGGCTCCCTCAATTCACCGTGAGTTCCCCGCTTGTATCCACTCAGGTCAAAGCAGCTGCTACAACTCCACCATCCGGGCTTATCGCTATGTAAACGCCAAGATTCCGTGTGGAGACGACAGCCACAGGTCAGTGTGTTGCCACAGTTTCCAGAACAGAGGATATCTCAGACGGTAGCTTGAATTGTGGCAAATTTGTCCAAATGATTATCAAAAAACGATGCTTGTAGACTCCCAGCAAAATTAAACCATATATGCCCACTTAAAGCGTCTAGCTTCTATAAATAGGGATACAGAAGTAGCCTCAAGAATTGACTGTCCTATTCAGAATCACCGTCATAATAAGACAGACCATCAAACTTTGTTAAACCTGCCCCTTGATGTCGATTCTCTTGAAGTTGCCATCCAGCAAAATCTGCGTCAAAACAGCCCTGGAAGCCGCACAATCATACACATCACCCTGAACAAACCCTTCTAACTTGTAGTTGGCAGCGAATTCCGCCCACGAATCATCCTCTAGAGCCAACATGTGTTTGATCCGCGGCACAGGGAGCTTCTTGAATGCTTTGCAAAGCGTATCTAGCGCCATGACCCGCAATTTTGGCGCAAGAAATTGGCTGATCATGCGAAGAGCCCGTTTGTACTTTTCGTCAGCCATCAATGAACGCACAGTGTCGAAGAAGGCGTAGAAATCGCCTCTGATCACGTACAATGCTAGATCAAATGTGACAAGCACAAATTGGTGGTACGTCTGGGCTTCCTTTGGTGGTTTCATGTCACCCTTGTTTCTCTCCATCTCGGCAAACTCAAGCCGCAAGAAGTCCACCTGGGAGTAGTTCTTTGTTAGTAGAAAATAGAGAATTTTATACACGGTAAACTCGTAAGTTTGGAAAATGAGCTTGGGGTTCTGCGGAATGAGCTCCTTGAATAGCTGGGACATCTGCGACATGCACTGGTTGAATTCGCCGAGATCGTTGTTGTCCAAGGCCACTTTGGCGTGTGTCAGGTACACCAAGATGGAAAATTCGTTTTTGATGTGCTGGACGGTCAAATCCTGCCTAATGGCCTTCATCTGGTCGTTCAAGTAAGCGTACAGAGCCTGGCCTGTTTCGTACTTCTCGTACACAAATGGAACACATCTTTCCAAAACGGCCTCGGGACGAACAACATCCGGATTTGGCTCGGAGGTAAGCCGGAGATAACGCTTTTCAAGAGCCTGCAGCCGTCCGACTATAGGACCTGTGCTTGGCATGGGAGCTGACGATAGACTGGGCACACTGGTGACTGCATCACCAAATCTCTCCATTCTTTGCTTTTTCCGCTCAGACGAGTCGTATTTTCCGTTGGAGTCGTGCTGTTTATCCTTCCGTTTCCTCTGCTGCAGCTGTGGAGGCCCAACTAGCGAAAGAGGGAACTTCCCAGAGAAAACAGGCAATTCCTGCTTTTCCCACTGGTTTGTCCAGACCAGGGCCAGATTAATGGCCATCTGGATTATTTCGTTGATTTCAATGGCAAACTGCGGCTTGAGGTGCTCCGGTAGCTGCTCCAGCCGGGCAAAGCTGCCGTTGACAAAGTGGGTCAAGGAGTCTGGCCATCCTTGCTGTACTTCTTTCCTTTCTGGGGTTTCCTGCTGCACCGCAGGTTTCTCCGATTTTTGCCTTGTTTTCTTGGATCGGCTCCGCAAACCGCCAAGTTGTGTGGGTGTTACCTCGTTCCAGTTAGACATGTCCTTCTGTTACAGGCATCTCCCAGGTGTATATCATCTGGTGCACGGGTGCAGCCGCAGATAGCCAAATGAAGGCTAATTATGAACAGATGAAAATGAAAAGTAGAATATTAAAAATTTGGAAATAAAACAGTTAAATTAAAAAGCAAGTTAAAATAGAAAAAGAAATGGTTGGATTGAGTTGAAGCCTTAGGCAGCAATCGTAAAAGGTAAGTATTGTGGAGCACCTTTGGATGACAGGTAGACAGACAAGACTTTCATTAAATGTAAAGCTTCTGCCATTGGGTCAATTCAGCAAATTCACTGTTTTATACCAATTTCGGTATTTTTGAAGCATAAATGTACTTTCAGGTTTCAGAGGTTGGACTCTAAGTTCTATAGAATAAAGCAAAAAACAAGACCAAGACCCAGAAATAGAAAAGGCTTAAAATAATAAAAGAAACAGAACGAATCGAATAAGGAAAAGAAATGAAGAAGAAAGAGGGAGTAGTTGAAGAATAGGAAGTCCGGCATTTTTTGCCGTTGTGCTCAGGATTTGCAGCCGCCATGGTGTACAGGTCTGCCAACTTACATCCCACAAGAGCTATGTATAGCCAACGATAGACAAAGGAGAGAAGACGCTGAAAAAGGACTCCACTTTTCTCCAAGAAAACAGCTCCAGGAAAAAAAAAACCACAGTCACGTGACCACCATAGTAATTACCCTTCCGGAAAAGGCAAGTGGTCCCAAGACCCAAAAGTATTTCAACGGGGCTTTTCCAGCTCAGAAAATCAACCAAACCAAAATGTCCACACTCAACAAGCACCTCCTTGACTCTTTTCAAATTGTGTTTCTATTATACTGCTGCTACCGCACCAAAAGGGAAAGAAGACGGAACCAGAAATGGGCTGCCAAAGTGTAATTATAGAGGGAGGCTTAATTGGGGGATTTTGACAGCCCTGTCCCATCAGTACATAGATGTTGTCTAAATGTAATATTATTCTATTTATAATTTAGTGAACGAGGCGTGCTGCACGCTGACGTGGGGCACATGCATCACGTGACCCAGATCAAACTGGCTGTCCCCCGTATTTAGCCCACCACCGCAGTTTGAGCAGCCAATCGTCGGCAAAACTACGATATTTGATAGCCTCCGCTGCCGCTCCGGCCACCCATTGGGCCAAACCGGCACTCAACCCCGCTTTTCAGGAAACCCGTGCCGCCGAAAACGCTCAAAATCCTGCCCACAAGCTGTTGTCTGATCCATACGCGCTGCACTGTCTATTTCCACAACCGTCATTTTCCGCCACTCTTTTCTTCTCCAAATCCATCCCATTTCTGACTCAATTTCCAGCCATCCAGCCATTCATGAAATCGGCAATCTTCCAGGATAAGGCCCCGGAGCCTCGGAGCAGAAAAATCCTGGCTAAGCCTCAAAAAAGACCAAAATCGCTGTCTCCATATACCATGCCAAATAGCCATGCTCCCACTCCGCCAGCTTCTAACCAGAATACTCCAGCTGCTCCGCCTTGGAATTTGGACGAGATGTTTCTGTCGTACATTTCCTCGGGCCAGCTTCCCCAATTGTTATCTCCGACGCTTCCGGCCCAGTTTCCCGTTCCAAAAATATCCACAGACGACAGCTCCGATAAGCTGAACGATTCGGACATCGACAACTTGCCCATTCTGCTTTTGTCTCCGACTCTTCCGACGATTTTTGCTCCTTCTCCGAAACTAGAGCAGAAGGAGCTGAAGGAACCGAAATCCGAGCCCAAAAAACCGTCTACGGTGGACTCTGTACTTGGGGAGAAGGAGAAAACCCCCAAAAGCAGCCCGGTGAGGTGGATCAACAAGCTCAACGATCCAAATAAGCCCCGTTTTCTTCTCAGGGTGTCGCTACTGCCGCTGAAATTCGATGTTTTCCGCAGCCCCCAGGGTTTGGGGATCTCTGAAGCCAAAGAACCTCAAAAAGAATCGGTCAAAGAAAAACCAGACCCGGCCAGGGTCCATTGGCTCAAAACGGCACGTGATTTGGCCACCGACGGCAAGGACAACTTGACGAAAATCGTGCTGCAGTTCGACAGAATGCTCTGTTTGGCCATTGCCAACGATGCGGACGAAAAACACCGCAAATCCGTTGCCGAAAGACACTGGGTTGCTTTCCTCGACGAGTTTGAGCCCCTCGTGAACAGAATCGAGAAATTCCTCATCACAAACAACATCCACGACAAGAAAAAGGCGTATCTCTCGTTTCTCGTTGGCGTGCTTTTCTGCATGAAGGCCTTAGTGGTGAAACGCATCAACGGGCTTATCTCCGCTAATCTCCGGGCTGCCAGTGACCCAAAAAAACAATCGCTGTTCTCCCACACCATCATCCGCAACCACGAGCTCATATCTGAGCACCTTGCCACAGCACAGACCTTCTTTGTCAACTGCCCGTCGCCATCCACGGTTTTTCCGAAGTCCTGGCACAACAGACACTCTTTGCCCGGAAAAACCTCCTCCGACGGCCTTTTGAACCCCTCCACCGATCACTACTACGCCCCGCTTGGCTCCTACTCCGATCTCCGGGACGCAGCCGGTTATTTGTACTGCTGTCTCCGGGAATTCTGCGAGCTCCATGCATCCGAAATGGGCACAAAGTACGTTATCCAGGCCGGGAAGAAGTTCTAACCAGCTCGTCTTTAATTCTGCAAATGCTGGCCATTTGCCAATTCGATACCCTTGTCTACAAAAGTACCTTATAGAGGCCTCTGTGCCCGTGTTCAAATAGATTCTACGAGTATTCGTACCGATGTGTCATTATTGTGTCATTACAGGTATTGTAGGCCGCAGCCTTGTAAATGAGTGTAGCTCCTGATATCAGGATAAATGAATGGCTAGTCACGGGGACAAGTTCAGTGTGGTCTTGGGATTCACTGAAGACGGGCAAATTGAGGAAGTCAATTGCCGAAAGAAATTTGAATGGTATCGATTTTAGAAGATGCAATCAGCAAATGGCAAAAGTGGAATGCCTGGAATATCAAACGTGAAGATGGAAGACCATAGATTTGGGCAGAAGCCTTACTTTGGGAATTGAGGAAGAATGCCAATTTGTATGCAAACAGAAGACATGCTTTTCAAGGCTTAGTGATGAAAATGTAGGCAAAGTCACCTTCATTGCCCTAAGACAAAAAGACATTTTGTTTGGCAGACACTCTAGGCATTACCACATTTGTAAAGCCTATAATCTGGTCATTCGCAAGTTAGGCCCAAGCTGCCAATGGCAATAATGGAGATGGCCAAAATAGAAAAGATATCAATCTGAAATATTTGCGCAAACGACCACCCTGCGGGCTGGTGATTTGCTTATTTCTTCTTCTCCCTGGTCATATACTTCTGCTTGTAAATCCAGGAATTGCCAATCTCCTTGCGGCCAAACAACTCCCCCAAACGGAGCCAGGCAGCAGCAAGACGGTAGTCCTTCTTGTAGAACTTCGACTTCAACGACCACAACTCCCCCAACGCAGCCATCAGCTCAGAATAGCCCAAAGCGGCAGCTCTGGAGTAGAACTCAATGGCAGTAAGAACGTCTTTCGGAAGACCAGCTCCGTGGTAGACGGCCTCGGCCAACTTGTGGTAGGCGGCACCAACGGTGTTGTTGTCCTTGGCGTTGTTGGAAACGATTTTGGCGATAGTTTGGGGCCCCTTGGCGGTGTAGGAGGCAAAAAGGGCAAACGGGTCATTTTCGGACTGGGGGAGGTTTTTGCGGACCATTTTCACAAGCTCTGCAGGCTGGAACTCCGCTAGACGGGCTGCGTAGTTGCTAAGAGCCTCTCTTTCCACCAGAGCCAGCTCCACAATGTACAGCACCAAAATACAACGGCAGAGCCATTTTGCGCTCAGCAGTTCGTTTAGCTTGACTCCCAGCCCGACTCGGAGCTGTTGTGCATACAAGTACATGGCCTTGGGGTAGTTGTAAGGCTGGTTTCCCAAGAGCTGGAGCTGGTAGCTGGCTTCTCGGAGATTACCCTGGGCTTTGAGTTGGAGGGCTTTTTTCACCAGCTGTTCAAGAGCAGCGTCGAACTTCCCGTTTGGGTTCGGAACCGGCGGCTCCTGCTTCGGCACAATTGTTTCCAGACTCAGGGCCCGCAGCAGCGGCTGCTGGAGGAACTGGTGGTTGACCTTCGGAGTTAAGGTCGGCCCGCGGGCCGGCCGCGGCCTGTATACAGACGGCACACGGGCCGGTTCCTTTTCGTCGAGGCCCAACCGGTCTAGCAACCGGCCCGTCAGCTGGATCAGTGCGTACGATTCCCGTCTTCTGACGTAATCCTCGTCGTAATCCTCGTCCAAATCCAACCGGTCTAGAAGCCGTCCGCTGGTCGAAACTGAGTCAAACGAGTACACGCTGTCTCTGTCCAGGGGTCTGTTGGCCGGCTGCTCTCGGAGATCACGGGCAATGTTCTGCTCGAGCCGGTGGAGCGGCGAAACCATGTTGTCTGACATCTTGATTATATAAGCGATTTGTAATCACTCGTTTTAGCCGTAGGCTTTAGAAGTTGCTTTTGTATTCGATAAGCTGTATATCCAGGCTCTTCGGCTTTTTCTGCTGGGTTGGTGGCCTGACTGCTGGAACAAAGGCTTGATCTGACAGCCAATGAGGGGCTTTAGTGGAGGTCAGCCGAGGGCTGTGGAAAAATTGGGATTTCAGCAAATTTGGCTTTTTCCACGGCAAAAGCTGGGCGGATTAGCGGGGCTAGAAAAATGGGTTTTCTTTGTGGTTAGTGGTGGTTTGTTTTCGTTTGGCTGACGCGCACTTTGATTTCTGGTCGTGGGATGGTGGACGTGGTTGTATCACGTGACAGGGATATGTTTATTTTTAGAAGCCCCCGCCACTTGCCCCTCACACATGCGCTGGTATAAGGAGGCGCGGGTAGGGCTGCGCTGCTGGTCTCCTCGCGGGCGGCCTTTTAGTTGATTATGTAAGCACTTACGTAAGCGCGATTATGTAATCGGAAACCAGGCGGCTTCTGGCTTCCCCAGGCTGCTCGTACAGTTTCTCGATTGTCCCCAAAAGTCACAAACCCCTCTATACAGCTGCCCGACCACAAACACAACGGGGTGGCTTGGGGATGACGTGAGAACAATCTGGCTTATCTGCAGTCCGGACCAATTGTTGCAGAATGCCCAGACCACCGAAACCAGCGGGTCAGTTGGAGTAAAGGAAAGGCTGGACGGAGCTGGGGACGTATGAGGTGAGGCTGGGGAGGGTTTGACGGGAGCTGGGGCGGAAATGTATACCCGAATAGGAAGGTGGGACCTGCAGGTGCGCCGTGCTACGCATTTTTGAGAAATCCACCGCCGTATCTCCAGCCAAAGATGCCCCGTCCAGCCAAACTGCCAGAGAGAGACCCACTGACGCTTTCGAACTACCACCAGTTCGAGTTCGGAAAGACGGACTTGCGTTTTTCCGTGAATTTCGCCGAAAAAGTCGTTCTGGGAACCGTTTTGTTCCGTTTGACCGCATTGGAGCCAGCGAGCCAAATCACCCTTGATACGTCGTTTTTGGACATTTCCGATGCCAAACTCGACGGCAAACCAGCCGAATTCACCGTGCTGCCCAGATCAGAGCCATTGGGCTCGGCTTTGGTGATCCGTTCGTCCGAAATCGCCAAGAATCAGCAAATCGAGCTCCAGGTCTCTTTTGCCACCACCGACAAGTGCACGGCTTTGCAGTTTTTGGACAAGGAGGCCACCGACGGCAAGAAACTCCCATACTTGTTTTCCCAGTGCCAGGCGATCCATGCCAGATCGTTGTTCCCCTGTTTTGACACGCCTGCGGTTAAGACGGCGTACGATTTTGAGGTGAAGTCTCCGCTTCCACTGATGATGTCGGGCAGACCGGAGGGGGAGGTTGAGTCGGAGATAACCACCGAAAAGGGTAATGGTCTTAACTCCGATATCTCCGAGACAAAGACTTACAAGTTCAGCCAGCCCATCCCGATCCCATCCTACCTCGTGGCCCTCGCCTCCGGGGACATCACCAAGCTCCCGATCGGCCCCCGCTCCCACGTTTACTCCGAGCCCGTCAACGTCAGAAAGTGCCAGCACGAATTCGAGCACGACATGGAAAAATTCCTCCAGGCAGCGGAAAAACTCGTTTATCCGTACGAGTGGGACCAGTACGATGCGCTTGTGTTGCCGCTCTCGTTCCCGTATGGCGGAATGGAGAATCCGAACGCCACGTTCGTAACTCCGACGCTTATCTCCGGCGACCGCCAGAACATCGACGTCATTGCCCACGAGTTGGCCCATTCGTGGTCCGGAAACCTCGTCACCAACTGCCTGTGGGAGCATTTCTGGCTCAACGAAGGCTGGACCGTCTACTTGGAAAGAAGAATCCAGGGAGCCATCCACGGCGAGCCAGCCCGTCATTTCTCCGCCATTATCGGGTGGTCCGACTTGGAAAACTCCATCAAGGCCATGGGCTCCACCGCTGACAGATACTCCACTTTGGTGCAGGACTTGAAGGACAAACTGGACCCAGACGATGCATTCTCCACAGTTCCTTACGAAAAGGGATTCAACTTGCTTTTCCACATTGAGCAGGCCGTTGGCAGAGGTGACTTTGACAAGTTCATTCCGTTCTACTTTGGCCGCTTCAAGTACAAGTCCCTTGACACCTACCAGTTCCTAGACACCCTCTACGAGTTTTTCGACAGCAAAAAGGACATTCTCGACAAAATCGACTGGGACTCGTGGCTCTACAAGCCCGGCATGCCGCCAGTGAAGCCTCATTTCGACACCTCCTTGGTTGACCAATGCTACAAATTGGCCGACAAGTGGTACGAGGCTGTTACCAGCAAACAGGACAAGGAGAGATTGCACCAGCTTTTCCAGAAAGACAACATTTCCGGTTTCTCCGCCAACCAGTCCGTTGTGTTCTTGGAAACGCTCTCGTCCTTCAACAAAAACGAGCTGTTCAAGTGGAAGAACAACCAGCAGGCATTGCATGAGCTTGACGAGATCTACCACGCTTATGCCGAATCCGGTAATGCCGAGGTCATTTTCCGCTGGTTTGTCTTGCAGGTTGGCGGCGAAAACCACGCCTACTACGACCTTCTTGGTTCCTGGCTTGGTTCCGTCGGCAGAATGAAGTTTGTCAGACCCGGCTACTCCTTGTTGAACAGAGTCGACAGAGAAAAGGCCATCCACTACTTCAGAAAGTTCGAGAACACCTACCACCCAATCTGCCGTGCCATGGTCACCAAGGACCTTGGTTTGTAGATGCATCTCTTGTGACATTAATAGATCAGGATTACTTTTTGTTAGTGTTTTAGTAGAGGGTATTTGCTTGCTGTCTGCTATCGGCAAGTATGGTTGTGGGTATGTAAATGTAGCGACTACTTGATTATTACTTAAATCAATACTTAAATCAGTACTTAAATCAATACTTAAATCAGTACTTAAATCAATACTTAAATCAATACTTAAATCAATACTTAAATCAATACTTAAATCAATACTTAGATCAATACTTAAATCAATACTTAAATCAATACTTAAATCAATACTTAAATCAATACTTAAATCAATACTTAAATCAATACTTAGATCAATACTTAAATCAATACTTAAATCAATACTTAAATCAATACTTAAATCAATACTGGAATCAATTATTACAGTTATTTAGCTGTCCATTCGCTTTGCTCATGGCCAGGTTAGCTCTTGTAAGAATCAACAACAATCTTACCGATTTGCCCCCAAAGAGCATTATCCTTTCTGAGTGGAGTAGTCTGCAAAAAATGGCCTGTCTTCTCCTGAGGCTTTTCCACAAGAGTTTGTGTGGATTCATTGGAAAGGCACTTTTGGAGAGAATTTTCCTCCGTATTCAAGAAACTCACCAGCTGCATCATGTTGCTGAGATGGGTTTCTGGAACTAAACCACCAAGACACTGGATTTGCTTTTGGAGAACCTCCACAATTTGCTTTTGGCTCATTTCTGGAGAAGCAGCCACCAGCTCCAATTCCACTGGTTTTGGTGAATTTTCTGTTTGGCAGGAAAATTCCTCTCTGGCCACCTCTTCCGTTTGGCAAACTGTGTCTTTTCTTGTAGTTTCAGTTTGGCAAGCCACTTCCACGGATTTTGGAAGTTGAGTCTCGGTCTGGCAAACTGTTTCTTTTCTTGTAGTTTCAGTTTGGCAAGCCACTTCCACTGATGTCTTTTCCTCAGTCTGGCAGGAAAATTCTGCCTTTTTTGGTGGTTCAGTCTTTGACTGCTCAGCTTCCTCAATTTCCTCAAGCTGTTCAGCCTTTTCAATTTGTGCATCTTGAACTTCTGGAACCTCATGAGCCTCTTGAACTTGGTTAATTTCTTGAACCTGTTCAATTTCCACTTCAACTTGGTCAGTTGGCTCAGTTGGCTCGGCCTGTTCAACTTCGTCCGCTTCTTGAACTTCCTCAAATTCAACTTCCACAGTTTCCTGAACTTCAAGTTCAGCAACCTCTTCAGTCACTTCTTCAACAGCATCTTCAATTTGCTGAACTTTTTCAATTGGTTCAGCTTCTTCAAGCTGCTCAGTTTGAACAGTTTCTTCGGCTTCTTGAACTTCTAAAGTCTCCTCAGCTTCTTCAGTTTCAGCATCATTTAGCTGAGAGTCTTCAATTGGCTCTTCAACAATTTGCTCTTCAACAATTTGCTCAGGCTCTTCATTTTGTTGAGTCTCTGCAACTTCTTCAGCCTTAACAATTTCATTCTGTTCAGAGCCCTCTTCAGCAATTGGCTCTTCACTTTGCTCAAACTCCTCCACGAGTTGTTCAAGCTCCTCAACAATCTGCTCAAACTCCTCTTCTAGTTCCTCAGAATCTTGGGGTTCTTCTTGGAATTCCTGAGACCCTTGGTTAGTCTCAGTATTGTTAGACTCTTCTAGTTCAGTCTCATTTTGCAACTCTTCAATAGTCTCACTTTCCTCAAGAGCACTTTCTTCAGCAGCATCGTATCCAGAATCGGTCTGGAGAATTTCAGCCTTTTCAGAATCAGCGGTAAAATCATCCTCACATTGAGTCTCAACCAGAGAGAGACCGGATTCTTCAAAAAATCCAGCAATTCCAGCTTGTTCTCTGAGCCCATCAAGTTCAAATTGGTAGCCGGCGACGGCCTTCATAGTGAGGTCTTTTGGTTCCTCAGCATTAGTTTCTTCTTGAGAAGCTGGGGTTTCAGCCAAAAAGTCAAGAAAAGAAACTTCGTCTTTTGGTGTCCCCTTGGGAGATTCAGGGATTTTTGCTGGCAACTTGGGTGGGGCCAGCTTTTGCTTTCCAAAGTTCTTTTGGAACAATTTCTCAAAGTCAGAGATGTTTTGTGCTTCTGGGGCTTTTTTGCCAGAAGACTTGGTCTTGTTAGACTTGGTAGACTTTGTAGTCTTGGACTTGGAGCTCAACTTAGCAATTTGCTTAAGAGAGGGCATCTTCTTCTTGAGGTCTGTGGTGTTCTTGAGAAATGCCATTGTGTTTTGTAGAGTGTAGTTTTGTAGTTGGAATACAGAAAACCACAGAAAAGTGCCCGTTTATATACTTTTTGGTTGCAAGCCGGGCTGTATCCAAGCTCTGGAGAAGGAAACTAGCCGGACTTCTAAATACAGCCGGGGCATTTCCAGTGGGAAATAAGGGAAATTTTAAAGACGTTTTTTTGGCAGGTTCTGGCGCCGGAAAAACTTCGGATTAACTATTTGTTCCACCTGCCGCCAAAATTGGTCACATTCGGAGCGCCACTCCGAAAACAGTAGCTCCACCGATGCAATGGAACGTTGCAATGGTCCGCCTAAAAATAGCCATAAAAACCACTTTCTACTTAGGTCAATTGCAACGTCGTTTTTTCCGCCACAGGAAATCGGTACAAAAAGTGGCTTTAAAAATAGAATTGTGTACTGTCAGCTAATTGTACAACGCGGCTGCAAACGGGAACTCCAGCCCGTGCACAAACAGAGGGTTTGCATTGCACAGGACGTCAATTGAGTCCCTATGAAATCCGGCTTAATTGGCATAGCAGGAAATTTCCGCCAGACACTGAACTGTTTGGTCACGTGATGCCTACAAATTCTGGGATTTATGGATTTTCCAAAGGTCTAAACACTTTCGATGGGTTATTTAGCGCCAAAACTACCCATTTAAGCTCTAATATCAACGATTCACTTGAAAATGGCACCCCCTTATCGCCCTGATGTAAGTGTACTGCATATAGTGCTGGTTCGTAGGCAGCTACTTCAGCAGGCTAAAGCACTTTTTAGCAGTTTCGGTGGATATAAGTTCCATTTCTGGTCCTAATATCACTCTCATTACATCAGTATCCAAATAACACCACCCAACAACGTAGAAAGAGTAGCTGCAAAATTCACTGGTGTACGGTTCTATCCACGTCTCCCATAATTGTGTCCCCTTCTAGTCACTCTACCCAAAGTTCAGCCACTACACAACCTCATTTCCAATTTTTGTCTATTAATTTTTTTATTTTCCCTCCGTATATTTTGACACCCACACTTTTTCGGTTAGGTACAGAAAAGCGCACAGCCGTGTCAAACGCCAGGCACAACTGAAAACGGTTTCCAAAAACGAAGAAGATGTTTTTAGACGGCCAAGTTGGCATAGGGGAAAAAGGGGGGCATTTTCTTTGGGAAACTGGGGGAAAACTGCTAAAAATAGAAACAAAGGGGAATTTCCGGCCCCATCTAGGGAAACTCCTCGTAACACGGTGGAATTGGTGTACGGGTGCAACGCGAGGTATACAGATAAACAGAGGACAGGTCAACAAACACCACCATGTCTGCTTTGCCATACGCCCAGATTCCAGTATGTACGAAAACGAGCAACGAGTTCCGGTGGATTTGAGTCGGAATTGAAAATGAGTTCCGGGTTTCCCCCCGTCCCATGCCCTCGGATCTTGTCCCTGGCGTCCAAAACCGTCATTTTCCAAAATCCCCATTCCAAGACGTGTCAAGTGTGTTTTCCATAGAACCAGCGGTATAGCTGGATTCCCCGCTGGCTGTTCAGTGGAAATTCCCGATTTCTAAGGATTTCGGCTGCTTTTGTCCGTTTTGTGTCATCCCATATTATAGATAAGACTCTATACAACCGAAGTCCGACCAAGATCAAATCTATAGTTAAATCCAAAACCACCAAAACTAAACCATCTCAAATCCAAGCCACCTCAAATCCATATATATCAATTCGTACTAACAACAGCTCTCGTCTTTTAGGGAAAGATTCACGCTTGACCGGATCAAGAGCGACGTTCTGTCGCTCCAGACCAGCGTTTCCAAGTTGAAGCCACCACAGGAATTCTTTGACTACAGAAGAATCAGCAAACCAGCCAATATTGGCGAAGTCCAGAACAGAGTGGGCTACAACTTGGGCTATTTCCAGGCCAACTACATTCTCATTGTGTCGCTTTTGAGCATGTACGCTTTGTTCACCAATCTCTTGTTGATGTTTGTGATTTGCCTTGTTGGAGTTGGTGTTTTTGGGATTTCTAAGCTTGAAGGCCAGGATTTGGTGTTGCCAATGGCCAGATTCACCACTTCGCAGTTGTACACTGGGTTGCTTGTTGTGGCGGTTCCTTTGGGCTTTTTGGCCAGTCCGATTTCCACCATGATGTGGCTTATTGGTTCTTCTGCTGTGACGGTTTTGATGCATGCTTCGTTTATGGAGAAGCCCATCGAGACCGTTTTTGAGGAGGAGGTCTGAGTATTTATTAGACAGTGAAGTTTCTACTACGTAGCTACAAATTGATAGTCATCGGCAGTGGTCTACACCGGGTAAAGCATGAAATGTATTGAGTATGAACAGACTGGCTTAGAAGTTCAACTTAGTTCTTCTCCAGTGTCTTCTCTTGGCGTTGTATCTGATGGTGTTGTCAGTCTTCAATCTGAGCCACTGTGGCAAAGGTCTGTTCTGCTTGGCAGCCTTGCCCAATTTCTGCTTGACTTTGAAGCTCTTGTTAGCCTGGCGTTAGTACTGCTGTCAATGTGAAAATCCCGTCGTGAAAAACTGGTCATCAACTGGATGTCAACTGGATGTCAACTGGGGCCCACGGGATGCCAACGGATCGTCCGCTGGAGCCACTTTTGGTGGATACATACTGGCATTGTAGTTGGTGAAGAAAAGAAAATTTTTCTCTGGTGAGCCTTTGAGTAGAGGTCGCGGGAGTGCATGTAGCGGGATTAGCGGTTGTGGTGCACGGGTGCGGGAGCCGCTGTGGGCGAAAAAACCCGTTTTCGATTTTTTTCACACTTTTCTTCACAACAAACCATGACCAGAACCTCCGTTCTCGCCGACGCCTTGAACTCCATCAACAACGCCGAAAAGACCGGCAAGCGTCAAGTGTTGATCAGACCTTCCTCCAAGGTCATCATCAAGTTCCTCCAGGTGATGCAGAAACACGGATACATTGGTGAGTTCGAGTACATTGACGACCACAGATCCGGCAAGATTGTTGTGCAATTGAACGGTAGATTGAACAAGTGTGGTGTCATCTCCCCAAGATTCAACGTCAAGATCAACGACATTGAGAGATGGACCGACAACTTGTTGCCTGCCAGACAGTTTGGTAAGGTCATCTTGACCACCTCTGCTGGTATCATGGACCACGAGGAGGCCAGAAGAAAGCACGTTTCTGGTAAGATCTTGGGTTTCGTCTACTAGATAGTGTATAATATAGGCTGTTAACGAGCACCGCTGTAGCACAACCACCACTGTAGGTAGACCCTCACTATGGCTGAGGTAGGTTAGGGCTCGCGCCCTCATTGTCGGCGCTCACCACGTGACACACCCGCACGCGCCTGCACACCCGCACTTTTTTCACAAAAGAAAAACCAGCGCAGACTTTTTACTTCTCACCATCATCAACATGTCTGCTGGTATGTGCCATGACACCATAAGTCGATGAAATCGAGGGTGATTCCGATCATTTCTGGCCAAATCCTGGTGTTGGCGCAGTCAGGCGAATCTCCCTCTTTCAAGTTTTTTGAAAGAATGCCGTTACTAACCCCCAGACCGCTCCCAAACCTTTGGTGTTGCCCGTATCTACGCATCCTTCAACGATACCTTTGTCCACGTCACTGACTTGTCCGGTAAGGAGACCATCTCCAGAGTCACTGGTGGTATGAAGGTCAAGGCTGACAGAGATGAGTCTTCCCCATACGCCGCCATGTTGGCTGCCCAGGATGTCGCCGCCAAGTGTAAGGAGGTTGGCATCACCGCCGTCCACATCAAGCTCAGAGCCACCGGTGGTACCAAGACCAAGACCCCAGGTCCAGGTGGTCAGTCTGCTTTGAGAGCTCTTGCCAGATCCGGCTTGAGAATCGGCAGAATCGAGGACGTTACCCCAGTTCCTTCCGACTCCACCAGAAAGAAGGGTGGTAGAAGAGGTAGAAGATTGTAAGCTTGTCAATCTTTATCTTCCTGTTTAATAATCATATACATCTGGTACTTCTTGTAGCCCCGGCTTAGCCGCTAAGCTGGCAATTCCTCCAATCAGCGAAACCAATCTTTTATACCGAGGTGGCCATGCAGATGTCGTTTTGCAGCCCGCTCTTAGTCTTTCAAACTGATGACAATACCTTCAAAATCTTGTGTTAAGTGAAGAGATTGGCTTATGGCTGTACTGCCCGTTGTCCATATGTCTTGACTTGGACCAATATCCAAAACAGCAGGGTACTGTAGTAGAAAAAGACATTGAAGTTCCCTCCAGTTGTCTAACACTGTTGGTTTGACTAGCATTGGCTGATTTCATTGGATACTTGATCCTCTGTGGAAGCATATGACCAGAATTGATCCCTTGGAATCATTATGAAACGAAATTTCATCGATATCTTTTTTCTGTAGGTGCTATGCTACGCATATGGCTGCAAACATCTCCACACGTGACCGCACACGTGCCAGGGACAAAGATAATGCATCGTTTAGATGCATTTTCGGAAGCTTCTGTAATCGGGATCGGGTCATTTTCCGATGTGGGTGGGTAAGCTCCCCTTGGGCCGTTGCGGAGACCAGGATGCGGTTACCCTTTTCGGACAAAAAGTCCAGGCTGATAAGGTTCGCAGCCAATACTGAAAGCAGCAACAGGACCCAGAAGACAGGCTATAAAAACGGCAGAGATGTTTTGGACTGGCAAACAACAATGATTGAAGGCGTGCTTTTGCTAGGTGTTGCAGTGTTGTTGGTTTTGAGCAGCAAGGAGAGCCGGAGGTGGGTGAAGGCCCGGGTGCTCGGAGTTAAGCCGGACATAACCGAGAAACCAAAGAAGTACGGCTCTCTGGAGAAGCTCCCCAAACCAACTCCCCTCTATATTACCCCAGAACAGGTGCAAAACTATGACGACCGGCCCTGGCGGCCGTTCCGCTGGCCGTACCACCAGACCATGCTGATTTTCAAGCTTGACATCAACCACTGGCTTGATATGGATAAATACTACTGGCGGTTTTTGCGGGAAAAACAGCGGATTTTCCAGACCTACGGCAAAGAAAACTTGGACTGGTTGCCTGGGTCTGAAGAGGCCTGTGTGGAGCTCATGGAAACCGTGGCTGCTCACATGACAGAACGGTATCCTTTGCTTTTCACGGTTTTGGACAAAAACGGCAAAATTCTCCGCAACGAGCTTACCAAGGAGATTTTGGACATGACGGCTCCGTTGAAAGAGCACCCGCTCATTTATGTGCTGAAAATGGCCAAGGAGGATTTCTATGTGGTGCAGCGGAACCCAGAGGACGGGAAACACTATCTTATGGCAGCAGCAGTTCCATTCCCTGGAGGCTCTTTTGGAATCCACACCAAAATCGGCCGTCACATTGACGAAATCCACAGTGATGTTCCCTATTACCACGAAAAGCTCAAGGCTCTGATGGAACGGTGGTTTTTGAGAATGGACGAGAATTCCCCCGTCGAAAGAGCCCTGTGGTACATTTCCTGGGACCACAAGCTCAAAATCAACAACTGTTACCAGCTTCCAGAAGTGGCTCCGGATTTGGAGGAACTGATGAAACTGACGGATCCTGGCGAATTTAATGTCCGTGTGGAGAGACAAACGTTGCGTCGTTTGCCCAAATCCAGAGCCATCATCTTCACAAACCACCCCTGTTTCTACCTGTTGGACGAGATGAAAAACGAGCCCATGGTTCCGCTGTTGCTCCGGAAAATCTTGTATGAGGCTCCACAGCAAATCATCAAGTACAAGAACTGGGAGCTTACCAGAGACCACTTGGCTGGGTACTTGGATGAGTTGATTGAGCAGCAGATCCAAAATGGCCTTATCTCCCGTGAACAGCCCGTCAAAACCTTGCCAACATATCCTTTCGCCTACTGGGCCTCCACGGATTTCGACTATGTGAATGGCTGGTCCAATCCACACTTCCAGGGGAAGAAACCCAACTGGTTAGATGCCGCAGAAAAGGAAAAGTACTACCTGCGGGATTAGCACCACAATCAACTATCTTGTTGTAAACTATTACTCTGAATATGTTGGTAGATTGATCTTTAGATTCAATGAAAGCGTTTCTTCAATTGGAGACGTCCATTTTTTGTTAAAAGCAAAAACATTGCAATTGAAGAATCCAGCCAACTTTGATCTATAAAATTAGCATTTTGGTAAGCGTAGTTCTCTGATTACGCCGTAAAATATGGTCTAAAGATACATAATACAATAAAAAGAACACAAAAAACACTGGGCTGTAAATCTGGAGCACCCCTTATTTACTTTACGCTACGGGGGCTTAGGCTGGCTGCAAATTCTGCTGCCACAATATAAATACAAGGGGTCTCCCAAAAATTTTGGGCCGCATTTTTGGAACGCTCTCACTTCTTTTACTACAAAAATGACAATAAACCTCTTTGGGGGTTTACACAATTTTCCTTATCTATCCACAGAACTCTTATCTGGATACAAGTAGCCAATGGCTCCAATTAACCGAACGGCTTTACAGGAGGTACCCCGCGCCCCGCTTTCTGATTACGTAAGCGCGGACCACCCAGTGCTGATATCCACAGGTGCGGCGCATCTTTTAAACCACCCATTGATTTCTCTCATTAGCGTACATCTGCCCATTGTTTGACCTGAGCAGCCGCATTCGCCAATTGTGGATCGAGGAAGTGTGACATTTTTCTCCGAACTGTTTTTTTCACCAAAATTTAAAAAACACCCGTGACTCACCCCCGACTGCACAATAAATAACCACCGATCTGAAATTCCCACTTTATGGAACTCCAGACATTAAAGCGGGATCAGGCCCGGGAAGTCACCCGTGAAGGTGACACCCACCAAACAGGCATTGAGGGACCAAGACCAGCACTCAACCCAGTGCAGCTGTTTTTGGAAGACGACGAAGAAAATTCCGATGAGGAGTACTTTCCCGATGGAGGTTGGAAAGCCTGGCTAGTTGTGTTTGGCAGCTTCATTGGGCTTGTCATCAACTTTGGCTTTTTGAACGCAATTGGTGCCGTGCAAGCGTATGTTTCCAACCACCAGTTGGCTGGACAAAAAGTCAGCTCGGTGTCGTGGGTGTTTTCCATTTACATGTGTCTTCCATTTTTCCTTGGAGCTTTTGTGGGTCCCATTTTCGATTCCCGTGGAGCCACCATGCTTCTTACTGCCCTGACAATCATGCTTTTTGGTGGGTTCATTGCTGTTTCCTTTTCCAAGCTGATTGTGGCATTCATCTTCTCGCTTTCCTTTTGTATGGGTATAGCCCAGGCATTGGCCATCACTCCTTTGGTTTCGCTGATCAGCCACTGGTTTAATTTGCACCGCGGAAAAGCCTTAGGTGTTGCCACTTTGGGTGGTTCGGTTGGTGGTGTGGTGTGGCCTTTAGTGTTGCAGGCCTTCTATGGGTCTGTTGGCTTCGGCTGGGGTATCCGGATTGTCGGATTTATCTGCCTTTTCGGGTCTTCCTGCCTGGTTCTTCTTGTGAAGTCCCGGTTCAAGAGACAAATCTCTCTGAGCTCCAAAAGTGGCCTTGCTAAGTTCCTGCTGACCACCAAGAGCTTTTTCGACTTGCTGGCATTCAAGGAACCTAAATTCACGTTTCTTGTGGCCGGTGTGTTTTTCACAGAGATTGCCTTGATGAGTATTCTTACTTACTTGGCCTCCTACGCCATTCTGTACGGCATGTCTGAAAGAGACTCGCTCTACTTGCTTACCATTTTCAACGCAGCCGGTGCTTTTGGCCGGTTTATCCCCAATGCGTTGGCCGACAAAATCGGCACTTTCAACGTGATGGTGTCGATGCTCGTTGGGTTTGTTTTCCTGATTTTCGTCATCTGGCTCCCCTTTGGTCACATCACCGCCGGTCTCTATGCATTTACTGTCACGTGTGGCTTCTTTTCCTCCTCCATTTTGGGCTTAACTCCGCTCTGTCTCGGAGCTATCACCAGAGTCAACCAGTTTGGCCAGCGTTACGGCCTCATGTATACTTTTTCCTCCACCGGCATTTTGTTTGGTGTTCCTGTTGGAGCTGCCATCATCGGCGAGGGCCATTCGCTGCAGTACCGGAACTTTGCCGTCTTCTGTGGCTGTTTTGCCACCGTCGGGACACTCTGCTGGCTCACTTCCCGGTGGTTCTTGGTTGGTTTGAAAGTTAACGTCAAGGTTTAGATGCATTTGGAATTTAATGGGCTAGGACATCTTGTATTATATATTCATCAGCAAAACACAAAAAATAGAAAACTAAAAACATAATAAAGACAAAAAAACAGAGTGAAGCGTAGTTTATCATGCTTGAGTGGATACATATTAAGGCAGCTAAATGATGTCCTAATACTCTACTATTTTAGTTTACTATTTAAATCTAGTTTTTTTGTTTAAGATATTTTAGAATACGAAATGAATTTTCGATGATTTTTAAGTTTGCAATATTCATTTTATAACAAAGGACTATTTGCGGCAAAAATATTACTCATTAGTTCAAATTTTCATGAAAGACATAAAATACCAATTAAATTCTCCAGTTTTTACTTAGTAGTCTAAATTATTAAGTCCATTTTAGTTTAAACCATAAAAAACACCAAATACCAATTTTGAAGTACGATGAATAATGTTATAATCCTTATTACTATTTAGTCTATTTTCTCTAAAAACCAAACTTACATAATTTGACTGCCTGTTAACTTTTCATGAAATGATCTTATTCTATTCACTCATAGACGTAAATGCAAATGTATTGTAGTGGCCAATTGCCGGTGGCATCCGGATAAGAGAGGTGGCAGAATTGAAAGCAGCAGATACCTAGCGATTCCTGGAGGTGGCATTCGTATCCGATTAAATGGCAAGCCACTTTGAAGGCATTTTGGACGTCCATTGGAGCATCCATAGGAAAACCCGTGCACCAGCTTTTATCAGCAGTCCAAATGGGCCACTCGATGCTAGGTATAGATATCCCAGCACAGAAACTGGAGCCGTTTAAGCTGCCTGAACGGCCTGGTTTGGCCAATTGTGATGCCAATGGTGTCGATAAACGAATTCCTTCGTAATTTCATGCAAATCCGCCGAATTTCTCGGAATTCGTCGTTACGAATACTTCTTCTCATACGCCTCACGCTGGATCTGCTGGAACTGCTCGACGACACCAGGTGCCACAAGACCCAAAATCCAGGGCCCCACCATGATGGCCACACAAGCTAAGAACATGATGGTGTAGGCCTTGCTTCTAAAAATAAACCCAAGCGGAGAGCTGCGGAGCATGTCGTTGAGCTTCCCCTGCGGGGACTCGTAGTACTCGTGGAAACCAGTCACACGGAGCTCCAACGGGAGTGGTACGGTGGTATTTCCTGCATATACCGTGGTGTTCTGGTCTTTCACCACAGTAAACCGGCCCGATTCCAAGGCAAAGTCGTACAGCTGGACCAAGAGCTCGAATGTGCCGTCATGGGGCACCTCAACGTCAAAGGAGTAGTCCCTTTTTACCGGGAACTTCCAGGATTTTCCCCCGGATTCCACAAGCCATACATCGATTCTCAGCTGGAAGTTGAGCCCATTCAAAACTAGCAGTTTTTGCGGCACAGTCTGGGCGTCCAAGGCATCCTGAGGGATATTCTGGAAAACCCCAGAGATTGAGGCTAAACAGAGCCCCAAAAGCAGAAAAAGGGCCAAGTTCATTATGGTTTGGTTAGGCGGCTGTCATTTTCTCAGCTTGGCTTAGGGGGTTACCCGGCGCAAAAGTGCGAAGTATAAATAATCCGCGTCCCCCGCCCCCAGATTCCACCAATTTGTACTTTTTTCCTGTATGTGTATTATTGTAGAGCTGCTGTTCCGCTTCGGCACTCCAGAACTGCGGCTCTCTACAACACATACTAGAGCAAACTACTCTTACGGGTAGTCACGGGATTTGCGGGTTTAGCTGGCGGCTTCGGCCTCTCCATGCCAGCCGAACATTCTAGCCTTTCCAAACAGCTGTATTTCTATCAACTTGTCTAGTATAACTTGTATACAACTTGACAAACTTTTGTGTATTCGGTTGAAACCGGTACTTGGTGTTCATATCACGTGGGTTGCCACGTGATATTCAGGTGAGCACGTGCGAGCCCCACCGGTCATAGAGGTAGAGGCCAGCCCCAATCAACACAAGCCCCACAACCTGGTTGGGCGAAATAAGCGCAGAGTTCGTCACCTTGCTGGCAACCATAATGCTCACCAAAATCACAACTATTCTCTTCATCAACAGCGCAATGGAAAAAGTCAATGCCGGCAATGACCCCAAAAGCATAAACGCAAGCACCATCTGCATAAAATGAGCCGTGCCGCTGGCCATCACCAAGAGCAGAAGACGGCCAACTTCAATCTCGTCCTGGGCGTCACGTGCCTCCAAAACCGCCCGGTACATCGGCATCGCCTCCTGCACAGAAAAGCCTCCCGTCAGAAACACAAACCCAACAAGCGACACATACATCACCGCCGTGAGCTTGTCGGGCTTGCGCACCCCCTCGAGCTTCTGCAGCAACCGAGCAAACGGGTTGATCAGACACTGGCTCGCATGCACTTCTTCTTCATAAACGGCAAAATAGTCCTTCTCCTCCAGAGACGAAACGCTCTCGCTGCTGTCTGCAGGACTAACAGCTGCGGGACTGCACACAGGCTCGCTTGCAGGGTTTAGTGCCAAGTCAGCCGCACCCTCCGGTGCCCACGTCACCAACTCCTTGCCGTACATCTGCTGCGACGCCAACACCACGCTGCTCACCCCGCTCAAGAGCACCCCCTTCCAGTGCCACTCCGTGTGGAGCGTGTCTGCTCCGAGCATCACCGCCACACCAGCCACAAGCGGCACCAACAGCAAATACGTCCCCGCCGGGAATCGAACCCCGTACACAACCCGGTACCCCGCCACAAGAAGCATCGGCGTCAACAGCTTCACACTCGCCACCGATGCAACCGATATAAGCAGCGTGGCCAGGAGCAGAAAGTACTTGCCGCAAAACTGGAGCATCCCAAGCGGCATCACCTTGAGCAAAAGCCTCGTGTCGAGCCGCATCTCCGCCACCAGCTCCGGAAGAATCCCCGGAGGAAACTTGTCCTGCACACAGCTAAAGCGGGCCGTCTGCATCAACACCGCCAGCAGCACCGCTGCAAAGAGAAACTGGAGCAGCTCGAGGCAGAACGGGTAGTGCATCTCCGTCATGATCGTTTTTGTCGTTTGTGACGTCACCGCCAGCGCCGTGTACCAGAGAAGGCAGAGGGCTGCGGTTTTGCCAGACGCAGAGGGAAGCCAAACCATAGAGGAAAAAAATACAGAGAGAAGCGTCTTGTGAGGAATTGGGCTGGCTTTTTAACCGGTCCCTGGGGCAGTGCTCAGGGGCGAGCCCGGATCAATCTCATTACTGCACAAACCCAGATTCGTGCATATGACACATTTTCTCCTTTTGAGTTTGAGTTAAAACGGCGCACCCGCGTGCATAATCACTGCCTCTCTACACCCTGAACCTGAATCTCGTCTATTCACATGCAATACACCCGGCCCAGCGCATCTCCCAATACAGCAGACAACCTGCCCCGGGCCAACTTGTCTTCGTGGTCCGTCTCGCTGTGGCGGAAAAGCTGCACCGCCGTGATTGTGCCCGTCACGTGCGGCTCCATGTTCACCACCTGGGCTAACGCAATGCACCACTCGCCTGCGTCGCTGTGGGTAATTTCGTAGATCGCCATGTTTTTCCGAGGAGTTGCATAGCACACCGCCAACAAACCGTTGCTCCAAAACACATGCCCGACTTCCGGCCGATCTACAGACAGCAGGTTCATTCCGGCAAAAGCCACCGCGCTGATGGTGCCTGGGGGCAACCCGGACTGCACCAAAATGTCGCCATTCAACGTGTAAACCGTCACAATGTTGCTGTACCGCGAACTGTACACAGTGGCAATGTCGCCGGTGTCGTTGGAGACATCCACAAGCACCGTGCTGCGGGTCGACGCAAGCTGCGGCGGTGGTGCAAGCTGACGCACAAAGGAAAATCTCGAGAAGTCCCACACTAGCACATTCCCTTCGGCATCGGCGCTAAGCCCCACTTTGAATGTCAGACTAAACCGCAACTGCTTGATTTCAGCCGTGTGGCCCCGGAGCGCCGTGTGGAACCGCACCACTTTGCCGCCTCCTTGCCACACATAGATCATGCCGTCGGTTGCACCAGTGACGAACCGCTTTTCTCCCAACTGCAAAAGTGCACTGATGGGAGCCAGATGCAAGTTCATGTGGAGGATCCCGTTGACAATCAACGATCCTGCATCTAGACTTAGACTTGCAGCCTCCTGCAGTGCGGCGTCCCCGCCGCGGGTGTTTCTCCGGATGAGCATCTCGTCCTGAGAAGCTACAAACGCCGGCCGTCCAATCCACTTCTTCAGCTTGCTGCTAATTTCAAGTCTCTCCACGGGCAACCGCAACTTGGACTCAAATGTCAACCTTGGCGGCTGCCGCTGGCTATCCAACATCAGCATGTACAAGTTCGGATAATTAAGCACGCATTTCTCCGCGTGGGGCTTAGCAAACACTTGCATGGGTGTCTGGCCGAAATTGTTGATCATTCCGATAACTGCTCTTCTTTCCACCTCGTCTTGGATATCGTCCACGTTTATGGCACCATCGTACGACGAATGGTGGAACACATTCAAGTTCTTCACGGCTTCATCGCCAGTCTGCTTGTATCCGAAAACCAAGTCTATCCATTTGTGCAAATGGGCACTGACGTATGGGCTTTCCAAAGCCTCCCTGTTTTTGGCAACAAAGATTTTCGGATCGCCGTGGGCCCATTTCGGAAGTTCCACATCACCAACAGATTTTCCGTTCTGCAACTTGCCAAACTCAAAGTCGTTGGAATTGACGAGAAACTCTGGCAAATAAAAGAACTCTGGTGTGAGCTCACGCACGTCGGTGGTATTATCACGTGAAGCTGAAAGCCACGCTTTCTCCACAGAGTTGAATAATCGCTCTGCGTGATCGAATTTGCCGCCTTGCAACAAAAGGTACGATTGCACGTACGGTTTGATTCTGATCAAGTAGCTCAGCACAATCATGGCCAGCGAATAGTGGGTTCCGTAGTGGAACGGAGGCGAGTTGTCGTCGGATAAACTTGCCAAAGCCTCGTACCGCTCGTGGAACTGGTTTTTCCGTGCGGCACTCTGGGCACCCATTGGCTGGGACAAATCTCGGAAAGTCTCTGGGTTGCTAAAGTCAAGCACCTCCGAGTCGTAATCCGCAATCACCCACGGGAAAACAGGGTACTGTGTGAGATCGTTGAACGTGCGGCCAGCGACAGTGTTGACAACCATGAGGTAGTAGAAATTGGAAAGCTCGCCGGCCTGCCACTTCTTGGTTGCTGCGGAGATACCGCTTGAATTGGAAAACGCCGACGCAAGCCTCGACGCAAGTGCTGCTGAAACGCTGATCCCCGAGCCGGAGGCAGCTTTTTCCGGCGAAGCCGCCAACACCTCAGCCAAATCGCGGTCTAAGCCCCGCCCATGAGCAAACGGAACTAGTTTCCCGAAAACCTGGTCCCTTTCCTTTGTGGAAAGGCATGTGACTAAAATGCTGGCACCTCCAGCAAAGAACATCTCGAGTGCCACATCCCTGAGGAGAAATTTCCTCTTTGTTACCAGTGCCAATTTGTCTAGCAGCCACAGCCGTGTATGATGATGGGTTGGGGCTGGTGAGGAATTACCCGATTGGGAATTTATAAGCTGGAGATACGGATCTTTTGTCTCCGGTGGGGCATCTTTAGAGTCCACCACATTGCCGTCGGCACAGTGGCTGTAATTCTCCAAAATGTAAACGTGGCTTTGGCCCACAATAAGCAAAGACTCCACTGCCTGGAGGCCGTTTATCCGAGAAACGTTCCAGATGGCCTGGATTCTGTCTCCAACGTACAAGCTGCGGATGACCCGCCGGTTTGTGTCTTCCTGGGTTTCCACAAGCTGGAAGTCGTCGGCAAATGGGTCGCCCAACGTCTCGGAAAAACTGGCCTGGCTAAGCCCCAAGGAGTCCATTTGCTCCGGTAGATCGTCCGGCTGCCGCACGGGCACCTCGGTAGAGTAGTAGAGTTTTTCCGACTCGGCTAGCTGGTCTTCGACAACGAAGAGCTTGCGCATCCGGTCGGCTCCCTCAATGTAGTCAAGCACGTAGCTGGACGGTGTTTCGGATAAATTGAAAAGCCTCAAAACCTCGGTTTTTCCGGCTCCAACCCGTGCAGATGCATACTCAGCACTATCACTGGCATCCTGCAACTCTCGGTTATACTTTGTGAGCTCTTCCTTGATGATTCTTGCCTTCAAGTTGCCGCAGTCCCGCTCGAAGTTCTGAATGTACCCCGCATTCATGTATGCTAAGCGTCCGCCCGAGGCCAAAGTGACCTTAGCCATGTCTAAAACATTTAGCAGCTTGAATTCTGCAAGTTTGGCGAGGCGGAAATGGAGGCTTTTGGCGAAAATGTGGCGAAGTGCAGGGAATTTCTGCAAGTGGTGGATGATCTCGTCGTCGTTTCGTGTCACAAGTAACTCAAAGAACAGGCGGACGAGCTCGTCGCCGCCGTCGTAGTCGGAAATAAGCGCCACCAGCTGCACAACTTGCGTAAACGCCGTAGGGCGCATGATGTATGCGGCTCGGAGATAATTCAAAAAGTGCTCTGCAATCCCACTCTGCTCTCCTGGCTCCAACCGCACAAATAAGCCCATCAACACCTCGGCAGTCTGGGCCACGTGCGTGTCGCCAACGACATCGTGCTGGAGCAAAAGCACCTGCTTGTAACTCAATGAGCGGACTTCGGAGCCGAGCTCTTCGGATAAATTGGGTTTTTCCGATAACTCCGCCAAGTGGAACACCACCGCCTGGCCAATCATGGACTTCAACTTGGCCCTATGCGTTGCCTGGACCCACTTCTTGTGCTCATCCGCCTCCATCACCAACAACGCAGAGTCTAAAAATTTCTGCAACTCCGAATCCAGAAATGCATACTTCTGCATGACATAGTCAGACCAGTAAAACTCCAACAATAGCTCTGTTGAGCGGACCGCCTCCAACGAGTCCTTCTGCAACCGGGAAAACAAAACCGGGAAAACAAAGCTAAGCACGAGTTTCACCGAAAAATCTGAGAGCAGCTTGAAAATAGCAAAGAGATCCTTGACAGAAACCACATGGGCCTGGAAAATTTTTGCCAATGTTTCAGTCAATTTGTCGGCATTTTGGCGGAATTCCCGAGAAAATTGCATAGGCACCCTATCTGCAAGAAGACGGAGATGACCTAGAAGCTCCAAAGCGGGCTCAAGCCACTCGGGGCTGGAAAAATAGCTCCGGAGCGCAGCGTTTTCGGAAAAACCAACCCGGATAAACTCCACAAACCACCCGGCCAAGTGGCTCGACCGGGAAAAAATGGAAAAATCGTCCAGCTTTCGGCTGGCCGGCAGACTCGGCACGCTAACAACTTCTCCACAGCGGCCGCTTGTGTCACACATTGCCGCAAGAGCCATATTTGTGAGTATTAATAGAAACTCCGGAACTTTGAGCTGCAGTGGAAGATTTTGGTACTGGAACTCTTCAGCGGAAAAAATACCAAAGGCTGCACAGACCAACTTCCACATGACGTGGTCGTTCAGCCACCAGGGGCTGAGGAAATGGGTCAAAACTTCTAAGCCTCTGTTTTGCTGGAAAAACCGCCGGATTATCTGGCCTCCAAGAACTTGCAAAAGCCGCAGGAGCAACTCCACGCCACGAGCTGCTATTTTTTCCTCTTCTGGCAGCTGCGAACGGCACTGAAGAAGAAGCAAAATCCAGTGGATGGTGATACTTCTAGAAAACCGCTTCAAAGATTCATGAAACTGGGCTTTTTCAAAAAATTCGTCAGTCAAGGTGTAGAGAACGGTGATGCCGAGCTCTCTGTTTGGCTGGGAGTGGTGGAGGGCGAAGATGACGAACCGGGCCAAGCTGCGGGCGGACTCGACGGACTTATCGGAGTTAAGCGCGGAGTTAACGAACTGCAGCACCAACTGCTGGTCCACCTGGCTAGGCTCCTCAAACGGGTTTCTCTGCTGCAACACCTGGCAGCGCATGAACTGCGTGAGCCGTTTCACCAACTTCACCCGGCCAAGTTCTCGGAGATTGTGTTTGCGGAATTTTTTTGGGCCAACAATGTTGGCCAAATGCGATTGCAAAGCTGGCAAGTCCGGAGAGCCGCGGTAGAGAGTAAAGTTGAGAACCAACTTGCGGAAGATGGTGGAGTCGCAAATGAGACACTCCTCGGAGTTAGCGGAGTTAACGGAGAAACGGAGACTGAGGTCTAAAACCCCCTGCTCCTTCTGCTGCAGCAAAAGAAGCGGCAACACGGTGAAGCTGCCGTTGTTCTCGAACTCCTTGTATATGCGCCAGGAGCCGCTTGTGCATGTGAGGACAAACTCCAACGTTTTCAAGCCGAGGTTTTTCCGGTCGGAAAAAATCCGCTCCAATAGGAAAATCAACAAGTTAGCCCCGCCTAGACAGTGGAGGGAACCGTAGAAGGATGCAGGAACGAAAAGGAAAGAGCCGGCGTGATGCAAGAAATCGGGATCAGCGGAGCAAAAAGCCACATTGGCCGGTTTAAATGCTGATTCCTGTAAAGCAGCGGCGATTTCAGCCTTGTCAGCCACGGCCAGATCGGCTTTAGAGCGGGGCTTAGCGACCTGAGTTCCTAAAAGGGTAAGGTTATAAGGAGTAATCTGGCTGAGGATGTCCCAGACGGCTTCCGGGGGCAATTCCTTGGTACTCCAGTCGATTCCGGGGCCCAAGGCGTAGATGGCGGCGATCCACTCGTCCGAAATGGAGCAGTCTAGAACAGTGAGGTCGGAAAAGAGAAGTTCTGCAGCTGCAAACTCCGGCCCGCCGATATTGAGCTGGCTCCAGAACCCAGCAGCCTTCCCAAGGGCCGGACACGGGATCAGCTCTGCTTTTTCGCCGTTGACGAAAAGGGAAACGTTCTGGAACTGGTCGGCTCTGATGGTTATGTGCAGTACGTTGGGAAACCGGTTCAGGCAGAGCTTATCTCCGGCGATTCTGTTGAACGTGTAGGTCATTCTGGAGTGGGAAGTGTCGACGACCTCGATTATGACCTGGTTGAACTCGGATAAACGGATAAATAGGGTTGTTCCGTGCGGGGAAGTCAACAGGAAAAGCGGCACCATATCGGACTGGTCAGAAATCCGAAACCATGTGTGCAAAGTGAACGTTTTCAGCAGAAAGTCCAGCATTGGCACGGAAAGCGGCAAATTTTCCGGTGTAAGCAAGAAAAATGGAAACTGAGCAGGAAACTGTTTGCAGCTGGCAAGAAGAAGATCCAAAATGGGCTCAGAAGTATGCTGGTTTTCCAACATGGCCAGGAAAATCTGCTTTAAACATTTTGTGTCGCAGCCAAGCTCTAGCATCGAGAGAAGAAGCCTGCTTTTCTCTCTGGCTATTCTTGTATTTTTCTGGTTCCATTCGGTTTGGGCTATAAAATGCAAAAAATCATCCACAAGAGCCGAGGTCCAACCGAGTTTGTGGAGCAGAACTTTTGTAGATATGGTCAGAAACGCCTGGAAGAGGGTTTCGTAAATAATGAGCTTAAAGTCGTAGTAGACTTCGTCGTCTAAGGAGTTTAGCTGCAAAAGAGCCAGAACAAGCTGGTCATAGTTGGATTTTTCTAGTAGAACTGGGTGGTCGGTGAGAATGTCGTCTCTTACTATTTGCTCCAAGGCATCCTCGGCAAAATCCACTAATTCCGTCAGCCAGTTACTTAGAAGCTGTTTGTTGAGGGGGATTGCCGAGAGTTTTTGGATGATTTGGTTGTCTGGCATGAAGACTATGAACAAAGTGAATAGTCTGAAGAAATAGAACTCAGACTATGACGGAGTGGATAGTCTGAAACCCAAAATGCTGAATCCGTACTCGGAATAACCAAATGACGGTAAATTTTTTAGATCTCCGAAGGCCAAAACGTATCTTTAAACGTCCTGGATAGAAATCTCCACTCAATTAAGCCAGAAATGCTCAAAAGTACACCAAATCAGAATCTGGTGGCAAAAGAAGCCTAGTAGAAAGATGCGGGTTGAGAAAATGACGGTTTGCGGGCTGTAAATTTTGTGAATTTGCCACAATTTCAACGTAAATTGACAGTCTCCTCCTAAATCCAGCGTAGTTTTCAATAATGAATGGCCACTTGTGGATACGTGGTGGTGGGCTGTAAATGTGGGGAATGGCCAAAAAGTGGGAATTGGGGCCAGAAAAGTCAGAATTGCACAAATGGGGGTCTGCAAGATGCGTTTCTTTTGAGTTTTTGGTGATTTTTGGGGGAAAAGGTGCGTTCTGGCTTGTCTTGTGGAATTAGAAGGTCCTAGCCGAATTGACCGTGTGGGGTGAGATCAGTTGTGTCATGTGATGTAGGTCATGTGCCCAAATTGCACGTGATCCCGGTCTCCTTTCGTCTTTTTTTATGGTTTTTTAAAGTCTTCCAATCTGCTTAGGTGTTACTTATCGTTATTAGACAATGCCAGTATTGTCTTTCTATGATGACGACTCAAATGCTCTTGTAAATATCTCATTTATATGCAGTACCCTTATCTCAGTAAAGGTCCATTTAGTTTCGTCACAGATGGGCCCATTGAGCCAATTTTCCTTGGGTAACATACTGTGAGGCACATAAAGCCCTGGAAAAAGTATGAGATTCCAGGGAGGGACCACTGCTGTGTGATTACGTAATCATACTTCTGATTACGTAATCAACGGTCTCCTCAGCGGAGGTCTAAAAACAACGAAGCAAAAACAGCAGTAAAAGCAAAAGCTAAGCTCAACTGGTTAATTCCACTAATCTGATCATCCCAATTTTTTTCTTAATTTGCTCCACTTTCTTTTTTTGGTTTTGCTGTTTTGCTCAATCCTTCTTCGCGTCACTGTGGATCGCAATTACACCAAAACAAACGCAAGGTGGCCCAAAGGAAGGGGAAAAAAAAGGCAGAAAAGGCTGGGGATGTGGAGACTTCCGTATTAGGCAAGTCAAGCCTCCACTAAGCCACACCACAGTAAAAAATAACGGCCAAAGCCCCGTAATTTTGAAAAACCGTTCCTGCATTTGCGCCGGTTGGTCTCATCTGGTGTGCCTGGTCTTAGTGATCTGGCGCGCGGTGCTGTGCTCCAACACTCAGCTTTCTGGCAACGACATATGCCATGGACGGACTCGACAAAGCACATCTGGCTGGCGACGGCGTCGGATTTACCCCGCATGCTGACGTAATCCGGAATTTCGTCCGTTTATCCGAAAAACAACCCCTCCAAGGCGACAAGTGGTATCTTGTGCCGCTCCGCTTCTGGCGCCAGCTTTTGGCGGTCCAGGATGAAAACGACTGGGCTTCTTTGGGCCAGATCGACTGCTCGGCCATTGCCGATGCCCACGGGAACTTGTTTGCCGAAGAGACCGAAGAAAACGCCGTTTTCCCCGTTTCCCCGGAACTCTGGGCCGAAATGGCTGCAGTTTTTGGTGTTTCCGGGCAGCCCGTGGTGAGAAACATGCTTATAGTGGACGGGAAGGCGGAGGTGGAGAAATTCCCGCCGTTTTTCGTCCTCCACGTTATCTCCGAGCAGTCGCACAGAAGGGGCCTCCAAAAGCTGTTCAGCTTATCGCAGACAGCCACTTTCGGCGAGCTTGTGGACCTTGTGAGCGGCCAGCTTAAAGTCCGAGGCCCAATCCGTGTTTGGTTTGTCTCCGCTAACTCCGAGGACTTATCTCCGCAGATCCTGCCGCAGCAGTTCCTCGACATCGAGCACAAAAAGCTCGTTCTCCCGCTGCTCTTCCCAGCCTCCCTCCACAGCCAGGGCGTCCGCCTGTCCCGGCTCCACGTGGTGGCTGAGACTTCCGAAAAGGGCAACTTCCCCCTTGATCTGTACGTTTTCGGTAACTCCGACGCCGAGCTGGCTCTCTCCGCCGGTGGCAAGTGCGGTCTTAACAACTTGGGCAACACCTGCTACATGAACTCCGCCTTGCAGTGCCTAGTCCATCTTCCGGAGCTCAACAACTACTTTTTGTACGATCTCCATCTCCGAGAGCTCAACAGGGCCAATCCGTTGGGCTACAAGGGTGATATAGCGGTGGCTTTTTCCGGTTTGCTCCACAAGCTTTTCGGTCCGGCGGCCCGCGGGCCGGTCAATCCGAGAGATTTCAAGTATACGGCGGGCCGCCATTCTTCTGTTTTCCACGGCTACCAGCAGCAGGACTCGCAGGAGTTTGTGCTGTGGCTCCTTGATGCGCTCCACGAGGACTTGAACCGTATCCAGAACAAGCCGTACTGCGAGAAACCGGAGTTAAAGGACGAGGACGTTGGTAACTCCGACGCCATACGGAGATTGGCGGAGTTATGCTGGGAACAGTACAAGCGCCGTAACGACTCCGTCATTGTCGATCTCTTCACCGGCATGTACCAGCTGACTCTCGTGTGTCCTGACTGCGAGAAAACATCCATGACTTTCGACCCGTTCAACGACATCACCTTGCCTTTGCCCGTGAACAAAAAATGGTACCACAAACTTACGGTTATCTCCGAGGAGCACGGAGTTAAAAAGCTCGAAGTGGAGCTCAACAAAACCGCCACTTTCGACGACCTCCTCGCCTACATCGCCACTTTCTTGAAAGTCGACCCGCTGTCCGTGTTTGTTTTCGAGATCTTCCGTGGTTTCTTCTACAGAAACTTCCATGAGTCCAGGTCTCAGTACCGCTTCTTGCCTATATCCGAGCTTATCTCCGACGGCGACGCCATTGTCGCCTACATCATTCCCCACGACCCAGCATCCCAAATCATCGTTCCTGTGCTCAACATCGTCCAGGAAGACCCACTGTATCGAGTTTCCGAGTCTTTTGGTTTGCCGCTTTTTGCCGTTTTCTCAAAAGACGAAACAAAATCCTTTGGCACCATCCGCCACAAGCTCGAACACACGGTGAAGATCCTCACCAACGGGGACATCGAAGCACAGTACGATGCGATCCGCAGAAAGCCAGAAGATGGCCGGTTCAGGGCGGCGGACTTCCCGGAGATCACCATAACTCTTAACTCCGCTAACTCCGCCAACTCCGACGTCCCCGACGACACCGTCATGGTCGAAGACGACTCCAGCTCCACAACAAGCGACTCGCTGGCCATCTCGCTTGCCCACCCGGACGTCGACGCCGACTTTGGCTTTGAAATCAGATATTCCACCGACGAGTCCAAATTCCGCCGCCGTTTCCCCGATTCCACACAACAACCAGGGCCCCACATCCCCCGCGGTCGGCCACAGCTCAACAACTTGCCCGTGTTGGCCAGCAAGCTCCCGGAAATCAAGCAAAAATACTACCATTATGGCCGTCACGTGAGAGAACAGCAGAAACACGACGATTACGTAATGGTGGAGCAGCCGACGGCAGACGCCGACTCTGGTTCCACAGAAGCCATGGATGCCGGAAGAGCGGAGCCGACGGCCGGCCCGGTGCCGAGCTCCTCCGAGGAAACCAAGCATGACGAAATGGACGATGATCTGGAGTCCGACACCAACTGGGACTCGGTGCAGCCGCTCTTTGAGAGTGTGCTTGACCCGCCGGCGCAGCGAGACGCGCTGGTAGACGCCCAGAGCCCGACTGGCGGGGCTGCCGAGAAGGGTAACTCCGCTAACTCCGCTAACTCCGGTATCTCCGAGATCATCGACGACAGAACAACCCTCGTGTGCCAGTGGGACCCAGCCGTGTACCGCCAGTTCTTTGGCGACGAGCTGCTCCGTGCGTGGGAGCACCCCGAGACGATTCCAAACCCACAACTCGAAGAAAATAAGCGCAGACTAGCTGCCCAGCAAAAATCCACTATTTCCCTCTACGACTGTCTCCGAAACTTCAGCACACCAGAGGTTTTGGGAGATCAGGACTTGTGGTACTGCCCACGGTGCAAAGAGCACAAAAGAGCCACCAAAACCATCCAGATCTGGAGCACCGGAGATATCTTGGCTATCCATTTGAAGAGGTTTCTGAGCGCCAGAGCTTTCAGCGATAAAATCAGCATGACGGTGGATTTCCCCATCGAAGGGCTAGAGATGCAGGAGTTTGTTCAGGAAAATAACGGTCCTTTGATCTACGACTTGGTTGCCGTGGACAACCACTACGGTGGGCTTGGCGGTGGCCACTACACGGCGTCAGCTAAAAATTTCCGTGATGGGAAGTGGTACTACTTCAACGATAGCGGAGTTTCGGAGTTAAAGGACCCTCGAGACTGTATAACCGGAGCGGCTTATTTGCTTTTTTACAAAAAACGCACCCACACAGAAACGGCCGGTGGTCAATTTGTGGAGGCGCTTTTGGCGGAAGGCCGGGCTGCTCATTTGGCAAAGATCCAGAAGGAACAGGAGCTCCGGGCGGATGTGCGGCTGCAAATCTTGGCAAGCACGGCTGAAACGAAAAAAGCCGACAGCTCCGAGAACTCCGAGAACTCCGACTCCGAGCGTGCGGCTGAAAACTCCGACTCCGAGCTGTCGGAAGACTTGTACGAGGACGCCCCCAAGTCTGTGAAAAAAAGCCGTTCTCCCGTTACTGAGCAGCTGAAATTTGACAACCAGAGGAAACAGCGGTTGATTTCTAAGGATTCCGATCTGCCCAGATCAGTTAATATGTATTCTTCCTCGGTGCTGAATTTGGCCAGTCCCGCCGGCAGCGAAGAGGAATAAGCATTCCTCTGGAATGCGCAGGTCCAATAATTTTTGCTTTGCTCCAATTTATCCGGTTATTCCGATAATTTTGGTGCTTGCAGATCACAGAGGCTTAGCCAACAGAACGGCTGACAGTACCCAGGCTACAGAACCAGTATGTAATACACCGCACAGGTAATGCAATCGGTACGACTATGAATGTAGGTTTTTCGTAAATTTCTATGTAAATTACCCCTGGTCCTTGGGACATCCAGGATACTTGACCATGCTATTTTGAGCTCTGAGTCCATCTTAGGACTGGACTAACATGTTGCCTTGGACTTGTGGGTGAAAGCTTCCAGTTCGGTTCCGGCCTTTTGGCACCGGAAGCCGGCAGTGGACTTTGTGGAACACACTTGCATACCTATATTGTGAAACTTCGCTTAGAAATCATAAAATTCGTTTAACCACCCTTGGCAGCTCTCTCGTGACTCAAGCGGATGGCCTCCTTGATGACGTCCAAAGTGACGTTGGCGCCCCCGGCGGCTATGGAAACATGGGTGAGTTTGTCCTTGGTAGCGACAACGTTGATTTTGGACTCACAGACATTTTCCTCGGCTTCGCCTTCCAAGTCGGCCAAAAGAGCCAACTGGCTGGACTCGTCTGCGAGCTCGGCCACACCGAAAGAGGAGGAAACACCGATGTTCTCGGAGTTAGGACGGAGCGGCTGGGCTATCTCCGGGTTCTGGTCAAGGCAGTAGTTGCCCAGCGACAGGTTCAAGTGGCCAAAGTTGCCCCGCAGTCTCACGGGCACACGCACGTTCGGGTCCACGCCAGAGTCGGCCACATACACTCTCGGGAGCTTGACGTCCTGGAGAGCCTCCAAAAGTGCTCTTTGGCAGGAATCGAACAAAGGTCCGTCACGTGAAAACACCTTCAAGTGGGCGTAGAGCACGTAGCGCAACTTTCTCCGGGAAACATTGACGGTGGTGTTGGCAGCAGCCAAGTCGGAGTCCTCGGTGGTATCCGGGTAGAAAATGGTGGACCCGGTTTCCTCCGGGAGCTCGTAGCCCGGCACAATATCGAGCAGCAGCGTCTGGAGAAGCCGCAGGTGGTAGATGTGGTTGTAGAGTTTCTGCGACAAGATCATCTCTTCGTCCAGCGGAGCACCGATTCTTCCTCTGGCGATCTCCACAACTGGGTACACCGACAGGTACAGTTCCTGCTCGTTGTCTGTGTCGTTGATTTCGTTGATTCCAACGGTCACACCGCAGAAAATGTACGAAAGCCCTGTTCTGACTATGCTCAGGCCAACGACGGAGGCACCGACGCCGTTGAGATTGCCCTTTTGGGCAAGTGTGGCTTTGAATTCGTCAAACTCACGCAACAGCGGGCGGAGCCCGTGTGCAAGGTGTCTTTGGAGCGTGAGCTCCGGGGAAATTCGGGCAAGAACTTCGGGCGGAAACACGGTCATACTGGCGATTCCCTTTTGACATGCGCTTCTCATCTGAGATGCGAAGCCGGCACGTGACCTCCAAAGGTCACTGGTTTAAAATGTAAAAAAAAATTGAAAATATCAAGAAAAAAAATTTAATAAAAATAGTTGGTTGAAGCGATAGCTGTAGGGAGGTAGCTGAAAGAGAAAAGAGTGCAGAAAATGGGCAAATGCAAAATATGGTATAAGGGCCCTTTGCTGGTGTTAGACTCAGAACGAAAACGCCCAAAAAAGATGATAGTAGCGCCCAGTTCTTAAGATTATGGATGCTGTAGGAAAAAAATCAATGAAAGGCAAAGAATTTGGTGTTTTTTTGTAACCGTTGGTATCTGGTTATGATGGAGCATTAAGCCAGACACGTGATCCAGAACAAATCCGGTCCAAATAATTCAGAGTCTTCCTTCTTTACTCTTTTTTTTCTTTCTAGTTTAAATTTAAGTCCAAATTTTGGATAATTCCATTTCTACTTACAAAGAAAAAGGAGAGAAGGGTGGCAAAAATGACGGGGAGAGGGCCCATTTTTATATGTCGCAGAAATATTTGCAGCCGTGCCTGTGGAGCAAAATGCAGATATTTAAACACCCTGCTCCCATTTTTTTAAATCATCTTTCTTTTTCTAATTCTTTGCTTCTTTTCTTTATCAAATGTTTTCTGTATTAAGCTCTAAGGGGCTACGGACATTGGGCCATTACGAAGAGAATGGCTTCATCAGGAACTGGTTCCTAGAAATTTCTCTAGAAAATCTAAATTTAGCATTTTGCAGAACTCAAATTTTGGGACCACCTAAATAGATATCAGCCCAATAGTAAATACGGTGTTGCTTATGCTGACAGGTCTGATCTGGTGGGCCTTTAGGAGCATGAATAGACCAAATTATCCTGCATATACAAATCCGTTACTGTTGGCTCCCACAAATCGAAAATAAACGGAGAATGCTTACCAAAGGCAAAAAGACATTACCTCTCTACACTGGGAAGAAAAAATCGAAAATTCTTTGTGTTTGTGATTTTTGGTGCTCATTTAAAGAAAAACGCTGTTTCTACTTTTTCGCAATAGTTTATGATTTGTGGAAACATCAGGAACCTCAACGGACAAGATCCGACAACATTGTATTTTTATTCATTTTCATCTGATCTGAGCCCTAACGCCCGCCACGAATTTTTTTAATAATTCCCCTCAACGGCCCAGCGGGACTCGGAATTAAGACGCTGCATGGATGGGCCGAGTGGGGCTTAGTGCAGATCGAACAACAAGCGACATCACATGGCTACTTATGCACGTGACCGGACACCACGTGTGGCCGCGTTTTGGTCCAGGAACTTGGGGGCTGCCGCTGCGGAGAAAGCCGACAGTAATTCTGCTTTCTGGCTACATGGCAGTATCCCGGCACAGGGCAATGGCCCGACTTCGGTGACGGAGATGCAAAATTTGTGTTCCGTCGGTTTGGTGGAATTACAAAAAGGCGCGCTGGCATTGGCTGAGGGCGCAGCGCACCTGCATAATCTGCAGGACGGCGGATATAGATTGTCGATTTGGCGTGCACACAAGGCGGGTAGCGCCGATTGTTTGTGTCGCAGCTGCTGCTGATAAGAGATGGCGCCAATGAAAACGAGTTCTGGCAGTGGGGTGCCTGATATCCTGCATGGCTGTTTTCACTCCACCGATTTATTACGCTAAAAGTCTGCAAAAAACATTTCAGATCCTCGTCATTCCCTCTTGTGGCAACCACTTCTACCATCATTTTTTGAACATATCCACTGAAACCCGCTATTGAATGTCCTACACAGACACATTCCAGCCAGCGGTCTACGACTACGACGAAGTCCCACAGAACCTGCTGTGGGCACAGACACTCCCCATTGCCAAAGGGCTCTACCACCCGGAAAACGAAAAAGATGCCTGTGGTGTCGGGTTCACGTGCCATTTGAAGGGCCAGGCCAGCCACAAGATTGTGTCTGACGCCAAGAACCTTCTTTGCAACATGACCCACCGTGGTGGTGAGTTGAACCCGAAGGACGGTGACGGTGCCGGCTTGATGCTGAGTTTGCCCCACGACTTTTTGGTGCGGGAGTTTGCCTACCACTGCAATGTTACATTGCCACCGTTGGGCCAGTACGGTACTGGTAACGTGTTTTTCAAGAAGGACGAGGCTGTTTTTGAGAAATCCAGAGCCGTTTTCGAGCAGATTGCCTCCCTGCTTGGGCTCAAGGTACTTGGGTGGAGAAAAGTGCCCCATGACCTGACCATTTTGGGTCCTGCCTCGCTTCTGAGAGAGCCATTGATTTTGCAGCCTGCGGTTGTTCTTGCCGAGTCCCCACAGGTGTCGGAAGCCGAGTTTGAGCAGAAACACAGAAAGGACTTTGACAAGCGGTTGTTTCTCTTGAGAAAGCAGCTGCTGCACACAATTGGGTTGCACAACTGGTTCTACATCTGCTCGTTGAACCTGAGAACCATTGTGTACAAGGGCCAGTTGGCTCCCAACCAGGTGTACGCATACTACTTTGACTTGGCCAACGCCGAGTTTGCTGCCCACTTTGCCCTTGTGCACTCCAGATTCTCCACAAACACCTTCCCTTCGTGGGACAGAGCACAGCCACTTCGGATGGCTGCACACAACGGAGAAATCAACACGTTGCGGGGCAACAAGAACTGGATGCGGGCCAAGGAAGGTGTGATGGGGTCTGAGCTCTTTGGGGAGGAGTTGGAGAAGCTTTTTCCGATAATTGAGGAAGGCGGTTCCGATTCCGCCGCTTTTGACAATGTCTTGGAGCTTTTGGTGATCAACGGTGTTTTGCTGTTGCCAGAGGCCATCATGGTGATGATCCCAGAAGCATGGCAGAACGACAAGCACATTGACTCGAAGAAGAAGGCATTTTACGAGTGGGCTGCGTGTCTCATGGAGCCATGGGACGGCCCAGCTTTGTTCACATTTGCCGACGACAGATACTGCGGTGCCAACTTGGACAGAAACGGGTTGCGGCCGTGCCGGTACTATGTGACGGACGACGACCGGATTATCTGTGCGTCTGAGGTCGGAGTTATCGATGTGGAGCCGGAGAAGGTGTTGCAAAAGGGCCGTTTGCAGCCAGGCCGTATGTTGCTTGTGGATACCAAGGAAGGACGCATTGTGGACGACCGAGAGTTGAAAAACAAGGTGGCCACGAGATTCGACTTCAAGCTGTGGGTGCTGGCCAACATGATCACCATGGATGACTTGTACGGCAAGCTTGTGGAGCGGAAAATCGAGTTGGACCACGGGATCCAGCCCGACATGGATCTTTCTGTGCAGAAGGACCCAAGATTGCATGCTTTTGGGTACTCCCACGAGCAGATGTTGACGATTTTGCTGCCGATGGCCGAGGGCAAGGAAGCCTTGGGGTCCATGGG
This sequence comes from Osmozyma mogii, assembly GCA_030573315.1. NCBI lineage: Eukaryota > Fungi > Ascomycota > Pichiomycetes > Serinales > Metschnikowiaceae > Osmozyma > Osmozyma mogii. Next base: position 48,428 of record JAJMDB010000025.1, read on the forward strand.
CAACGATGCCGCATTGGCGTGTGTTTCTGAGCAGCCCAAGCTTTTGTTTGAGTACTTCAAGCAGCTTTTCGCTCAGGTGACCAACCCTCCAATCGACCCGATCAGAGAGGAGATTGTCATGTCGTTGGAGTGCTACATTGGCCCCCAGGGCAACTTGCTTGAGATGAAACCGGACCAGTGCAGCCGGTTGCTCTTGAAGTCCCCGGTTTTGACCAACCAGGAGCTCCACGCCATCCGCAACATGCAGAAGATCTACCCTAGCTGGCTGGTGCAGACGATCGACATTACGTTTGACAAGAGTGAGGGCATTTTGGGCTACATTGACAAGATCTCGGAGATCTGCCAGGACGCCAGCCGGGCCATTGCCGAGAACACCAAGATCTTGGTGCTTTCAGACAGACAAACTGGCCCCGACAGAGTGCCCATTTCTGGTCTTATTGCCACCGGTGCTGTGCACCACCACTTGGTCAGACACAAGTTGCGGACAAAGGTGGCAATTTTGTTGGAAACAGCTGAGGCCAGAGAAGTCCACCACGCCTGTTTGCTTGTGGGCTACGGTGCTGACGGTATTAACCCATACTTGGCTCTTGAAACGCTCTGCCGCATGAGAAGAGAGAAGCTCTTGAAGGCGGAGTTTTCGCTGGAGGAGGAGATTGTCAAGAACTACAAGTACGCCGTGGATTCGGGAATCTTGAAGGTGATGTCCAAGATGGGTATCTCGACATTGGCCTCCTACAAGGGTGCTCAGATCTTTGAGGCTTTGGGCATTGACAACTCGGTGATTGACCGGTGTTTCGCCGGCACGGCGTCGAGAATCAAGGGTATCACTTTTGAGTACATTGCCGAGGATGCTTTTGCCATGCACGAACGGGGATACCCGAGCCGGTCCACGGAGAAGCCCGAGGGCCTTCCGGAGACGGGAGAGTACAACTGGAGAGACGGCGGAGAGAAACACGTGAACGACCCTGCTGCCATTGCTTCTGTGCAGGACGCCGTCAGGAACAAGAACGAACGGGCCTACGATGCCTACTGCAAGAAGGAGTATGAGGCGATCCGCAACTGTACGCTCCGTGGGCTCCTCGACTTTGACTACGAGAGCTCCACGCCAGTTCCGCTTGACCAGGTCGAGCCATGGACGGAGATTGTGCGGAGATTTTTCACCGGAGCCATGTCCTATGGTTCGATCTCTATGGAAGCCCATCTGACGTTGGCTGTGGCCATGAACCGGTTGGGCGGAAAGTCCAATACCGGAGAAGGTGGTGAAGACTCGGCTCGTCTGCAGGTTGCCCCTAACGGAGACACCATGCGGTCACTGATCAAGCAGATTGCGTCTGGCCGTTTTGGTGTGACGTCATACTACTTGGCTGACGCCGATGAGCTCCAGATCAAGATGGCTCAGGGTGCTAAGCCCGGTGAAGGTGGTGAGTTGCCCGGCCACAAGGTGTCTGAGCTGATTGCCAAGACCAGACACTCTACTCCTGGCGTGGGACTTATTTCCCCACCACCCCACCACGATATTTACTCCATTGAGGACTTGAAGCAGTTGCTCTACGACTTGAAGTGCCTGAACCCACGTGCCCGGACTTCGGTGAAGTTGGTTTCCGAGGTTGGTGTTGGTATTGTGGCTGCTGGTGTGGCCAAGGCCGGCTCAGAGAACATTTTGGTGTCTGGAGGTGACGGAGGCACTGGTGCAGCCAAGTGGACTTCGATCAAGTACGCTGGGTTGCCATGGGAGCTCGGGTTGGCGGAACTGCACCAGACGCTTGTTTTGAACGACTTGCGTGGACGGGTGGTTTTGCAGACAGACGGCCAGATCAAGACCGGTAGAGATATCGCTGTGGCCTGTCTTTTGGGAGCTGAGGAGTGGGGCTTTGCCACCACGCCGCTCATTGCCATGGGCTGTGTTTTCATGAGACGCTGTGAGTTGAACGTGTGCCCTGTCGGTATTGCCACCCAGGACCCGGAGTTAAGAAAGAAGTTCCAGGGAACCCCGGAGCACGTGATCAACTTCTTCTACTACATGGCCAACGAGTTGCGTGGGTACATGGCCAAGTTGGGTTTCCGGACGGTGAACGAGATGGTGGGCCATGCGGAGAAGTTGCGGGTCAGAGACGACTTGCGCACCACCAAGAACGCCAACTTGGACTTATCTCCGGTGTTAACTCCGGCCCACTCCATCCGCCCCGGTGTTGCCACCCACTGCGTCCGCAAGCAGGACCACAAGTTGCACGTGCGTCTTGACAACAAGCTCATTGACGAGGCCGAAACCACCTTGGAGAAGGGCTTGCCTGTGACCATCGACTGCCTGGTGGTGAACACTGACCGTTCCTTGGGCACAACCCTCCTGTACAGAGTGCTGAAGATCTTTGGCGAGGCTGGGTTGCCCCACGATACCATCCACGTGAACGTCACGGGATCGGCCGGCCAGAGTTTCGGTGCCTTTTTGGCTCCCGGAATCACCTTGGAGCTCGAGGGTGACGCCAACGACTACATCGGAAAGGGTCTTTCCGGTGGTCGTATTGTGGTGTACCCACCAAGAGAGCTGCGGTTCAAGGCCGAGGACCAGATCATTGCCGGAAACACGGCCTTTTTCGGTGCCACTTCGGGATCGGCATTTATCCGGGGTGTCGCCGCCGAGAGATTTGCTGTGCGTAACTCTGGTGCCACCATTGTGGCCGAAGGTACCGGTGACCACGGCTGTGAGTACATGTCCGGAGGCCGGGTGGTGATTTTGGGCTCCACCGGCCGGAACTTCGCCGCCGGTATGTGCGGTGGTATTGCCTATGTGTTGGACATGGCCCAGGACTTTGCCGAGAAGGTGAACCGGGCCACCGTGGAGCTCCTGGCTGTGCTGGAGCCACAGGAAATTGCCTTTTTGAGAGGCTTGGTTGAGGACCACCGCCACTACACCGGTTCGGAGGTGGCTGGCCGCATTTTGGCCGACTTCAACCGGATTTTGCCCCGCTTCGTCAAGGTTTTGCCCCACGACTACAAGAAGGTGCTCTTGGCGGAGAAGACCAAGAAGGAAGCCGCCAAGAAGGCCGAGCTCTCGAAATTCTTGAAGAACATCAAGGAGGACCCCGAGCTGGACGCCACCAACGGCGAGGCAGCCAAGATCAGAAGAGGTCACGTGAAGGAACCCAAGGTGGCAGACTTGGAGGACACCATCCAGGCAGCACCAGCCAAGCCGGAGCCGCTCGACAAGCTCCGGGGGTTCATGAAGTACAAGCGTCTGAACGAGCGTTACAGAAACGCACGTGACCGTACACGTGACTGGCAGGAAATGACGTCTCGTCTTTCCAAGGACGAGTTGAAGCACGAAACCGCCCGTTGTATGGACTGTGGTGTGCCCTTCTGTACTTCCGATACCGGATGTCCGATTTCCAACGTGATTCCTAAGTGGAACGAGTTGGTGTTCAAGGACCGCTGGTACGACGCTTTGCAGCGGTTGCTCTTGACCAACAACTTCCCTGAGTTCACCGGCAGAATCTGTCCTGCACCATGTAACGGTGCCTGCGTCTTGGGTATCAACGAAGACCCGGTCAACATTAAGTCTGTTGAGTGTGCCATTATTGACCACGCCTTTGAGCAGGGCTGGATTGTGGCCAAGCCACCAAAGGTCCGTACGGGCAAGACTGTGGCTGTTGTCGGTTCAGGCCCAGCCGGTTTGGCCTGCGCTGACCAGTTGAACAAGGCCGGACATCACGTGACCGTCTACGAGCGTCTGGACCGCCCCGGTGGTCTTATGATGTACGGTATCCCCAACATGAAGCTCGACAAGCGCCTTGTGAAGCGGAGAACGGACTTGATGGCCGAGGAGGGCGTGGAGTTTGTTTGCAGCACGGAGATCGGGAAGGATGTTTCTGTGCAGGACATCAAGACCCAGCACGACGCCGTGGTGTTCTCTGTTGGCTCCACCATTCCTCGTGACCTCAACATTCCTGGCCGTGAGCTTGCTGGTGTTGATTTTGCTATGCAGCTTCTCCACACCAACACCAAGGCCCTCCTTGAGCTGAACCTCGCCCAGATCAGACTGCAGATCGAAGGAAAGCACGTGATCGTCATTGGTGGTGGTGACACCGGTAACGACTGTCTTGGTACCGCCACCCGTCACGGAGCCAAGCTGGTGACCAACTTTGAGCTTCTTCCTACTCCTCCTGCACAAAGACCAAAGGACAACCCATGGCCCCAATGGCCTCGTGTTTTCCGTGTGGACTACGGCCACTCCGAAGTTGCTGCACACTACGGCCGTGACCCACGTGAGTACTCGGTGTTGCTGAAGGAGTTCCTCGGTGAAAACGGCCAGGTTTCCGGCATAAAGACCGTCCGGGTCGAATGGAAGCGTTCCGACTCCGGTGCCTGGCAAATGGCCGAGATCCCCGGCTCCGAGCAGGTGTTTGAGGCCGACGTGGTGCTTTTGTCGATGGGTTTCGTTGGCCCAGAAACCGACCACCTTGACGTTGAGAAAACCAAGCGTGGAACCATCCAGACCCAGGACCCACTGGGCTACCGGGTCTCCGGATCCGTTTTTGCCGCCGGTGACTGCCGTAGAGGCCAGTCTTTGGTCGTCTGGGGTATCCAGGAAGGCCGCCAGTGTGCCCGTGAGGTTGACGACTTTTTGACCGGTGCCTCCAGCTTGCCCGGCAACGGAGGTGTCCAGCAGAGAAGCTACAAGCTTTTGGAGGAGTTGGCCGAGAAGGTCTAACTCCATGAGATGTATTTAATATAGTTTATCAAGGTGGTGGTGTAGCTTACATGAATTAGCTCTCACTTAGATATAATGGTCTATTCTAAAGCTTTGCTCATATTGTAAAGCATTATTTAAATTCATTTACACTTTAGCTAGTAATTATTACAATATGTGATTAAAGTTTTTTTGTAAAATAGTATATAATTTTAAAATGTAATTTTTAGAGACTTCCTAAAGCTAAGTATCATGTTTTGAATCATTTTTAAAATGATCCAAATATTGATGATTAGTCAAATATTCTGAATTCACACACAAAGTTCCTTATTAAGTAGAAAAAAGCTGAATTATTACCAGATTTTTCTAGTTTTAAAAACTTGGATTTTTAATTTGTATCAGAATTAGAATAATCTATTAACATGGCTTCCTATTATTTTGTATCTAGTAGTATAGTACATCATAGTATGGAGCGTGTGATTACGTAATCAAACTTCCATAACAACATACGTTAAAATTCGCGGATAACGCTAAACCTAGTGGACCCGTAAAAAGCAGATGCAAAACACAAGAAATTTGATTCATTTCTGTTATTATTGGGAATCAGCCGATTATAGGCTGCCAAAATTAATATCTTTTGGTTGCGGCCATACCAAGTGGAAAATACTGTTTCCCGTCCGATCAACGAGCGTCAAGCCACTTAGGGCCACAGTGAGTACTATAGTGGGAGACCATATGGGAAATTGTGGTGCTGCAATCTTTTTGCCGAACCACCGAGTCCTAGGGTTGTTTTTACCTCTAGACTTGCTCTATTTTTATTTTTATTATTGGGTTCATTTCGTGTTAGCCTCTTGCCCTGATTACATAACCAACCACTAAGAACCAAAGCTAGAAATTCAAATGACGTAATCCCGGGCTTCACCTGATGGCAAAAGCAATTCATTTTCGTGACTAGACAGGGATAGGTCTGATTACATAACCACTTACATAACCTCGCTGATCCCCACTGGGTCAAAGAGGCTTTGGTCTCAGCTACGCAAATCCTACGTAAGCACCACTCATTTGTGTGGCTGGAGATGCTTAGAGGTATGGCGTTTGAGTGAAAACGGGGTGGATTACATAATCATGAGAGGACGTCTACCGGCTTTTGGTGGTCCAAGAAATCGTAAGTGGCCGATTCAACGTGGCAGGAGGTGGTCACGTGCCCGAGACGGTGTGCATACAATCAACAAGGAGGGACAAGAAAAGCATGGCTTGGGCAGGCTCAGCGGAGAAGCCAGCACGTAGCCGCAAGGCTTAAGCCCAGGAGATGTGGTATGGGCGCACATGAAGCTCAAAAAGAAGGCTTTATTGTTTAGAGGACCCTCGGAATTGAAGATAAGGAAGGTGGGATTTATTTTTACGGCTAAGCTTCGTGTGGCTTGCAAAACAAAAATATTCGTATAACCGGAACCGACCCGGCTAGTGTGCAGAAGGCAAAACGTAATGATACTACTAGAAAAGGAAGAATGGGAGGATCGGCGTGACAGATTACTAAAGCAGAGACCACGCCTTAATGGAGCAACATAAGACAAGAAAAAAACCTTAATTTCATTCCTGAATCAGGGATCAGTCGGATTCGGCATTTGAGGATTTGTGCGCACACGGCGGCAAAAAATGCTGGCTGATGTCCCGAATAGGAAAAAAACGGAGGCGTAAGCCACGATCAAACCGGGGGTGCTTGAGTTCCGAGGAACCGGACCCCCCCATTATCGACCGGAAAATGGCCATAACGAAGGCCCCGTCCCGCCGCAATCGAAAGATTGAGCTTTCCGCATGCTGTTTATCTGTGGGGCTCTCGGCACCCGGATTGGAAATTGTTTGTTTGTTTTCATCCGTGCGAAGTGCGGTAATTGGGTGACGTGCAGATATGGGCGGACGCAAACCGGTCCCACCAAGTGGGCTCCCAAGCCCTAAGCCTCGTGGTTACGAGTTGTAGATACTGGTTGTAGATACTGGTTGTAGATACTGGTTGTCTCTATTGTTTTTATTTTTATTTTTATTTTTTTTTAAAATTGGAGTACTGCTCAGGTCACATTCGGTTGCTTCGTCATGCACCCTCGGAAATCCTGCAAGGCGGATTCCACTTACTGTTTCTATCGGCGCATGCGCACTAAATGGTTGGCTTATTCGGTCGAGTAAAAAATACTAAAAATATGCGCCCTAATAAGTAAATTGCCACTGGCCCTACGCATTTTTTCTGATTGAACTCCACCTTCTTTAGACCGTCTGGTTGATTCCTTCGCTTGTTCTAGACGAATCTGATGCAATTCAAGTCTTTATTCGCCGTGGCCGCCGTGTCCGGCCTCGCTGCCGCCAACAGTATGTATTGAGGCTTTGTCGGCTGTCATTTCCACAAATGACGGACCGTCATTCAATAATGACAGTCAAAATGACGGACCGTCATTCAATAATGACAGTCGAAATGACGGACCGTCATTTCAACAATGACAGTCAAAATGACAGTCGTCGAACACAACTAACCGCAGACTCCACGTTGACCACAAACACCCCATCGGTGACAAGCTCCTGCTCGTTCAAGGACTTCACCGCCACCAACAACGGGCAGGTGCGTTCTGTGGCCGCCTGTCCCACTGCAGTTGGTGACATCAACATCAACGGAGACGATGTTTCTGCGCTCGAGCTCAACGGAGTCCGTGCCATCTACGGAGACTTGAAGATCAACGGCACGAGTGCCCAGGCGTTCAACGCCGCCGACTTGCAGTTGGTTTCCGGAGAGTTGAAGATCTCTGACTCGACTGCGCTTTCGACCGTCAATTTGGCCCAGTTGACCACCGTGGGCACCTTGACATACAACGCCTTGCCTGTTTTGGAGAAGACCGGCTTGACGTCCGGCATCACCTCTGCCGAGTCTATTTCCTTCTCCAACACCGGCTTGACCTCGTTGGAGGGCATCAACGTGTACAAGTTGAAGGTGTTCAACGTGGACAACAACCAGGACATTGAGACGATCGACTCGGCCTTGCAGTCGGTCACGGACACGTTGTCGATCAACTACAACGCCGACAAGGTGGAGGTGACGTTGGACGAGTTGGCCACCGCCAACAACGTTGTGTTTGAGTCTGTTTCATCCATTTCTGCAGCCAACTTGACCACCGTCAACGGCTCGCTTTCCCTCTACAACAACAAGTTTGACTCGTTTGAGTTCAAGCAGTTGAAGTCCATTGGCAAGTCGCTCTCGATCGAGAAGAACGACGACTTGGAGGAGTTTGACTTCCCCAAGTTGGAGTCTGTTGGTGGTGCCTTGAACATTGAGGACAACGAGAAGTTGAAGTCCTTTTCCTACTTTGACAAGTTGACCTCGGTTGGCGGCTCCGTCAACATTGACGGTGACTTCTCCAACGGCTCCTTCCCCAAGTTGAACAAGGTTTCTGGCGGCTTCAACTTGACCACCACCGGTGACTTGTCATGTGACTCCTTCAACAAGTTGAACAAGAACGGTGACGTCAAGGGCGACAGATTCTACTGCAAGGGGGCCTCCTCCACCATCTCCTCCTCCTCCTCCAAGTCCGGCAACCAGAACGGCAAGTCCACCTCCACTTCCTCTGGCTCCGACTCCAAGTCCTCCAGCTCCTCCTCTTCTTCCGGAAAGAGCGACGCTTCTGTGCCTGCCGTGCCAACCAAGTTGGTTGCTGCCGTTCTCGGCTTGGTTGCCCTCGGTGCCGGCTTGTACTAGCCGAATGTTTAATTTCTTCGTTTCGTTATTGTTCTTTCGTTAATACACTTGGATTCTTGTACTGCACATAAGCCCTGTACTGCACATAAAAAACACAGTAGATAACCTCGCACACAACCCAACTCCTTATCATCCCACCATGAAGACGTCGTTGTTGTTTTTGGCCGCTGTGGCTGCCGCCGTGGGCGCCGGGAGCGCCGGAGATAAGGAGCTTATCTCCGAAAAACCCGCAGTTCCGTCCCCCGAAAAGGCAAAGCGCAAAAACGTCGCCAACTTGGACGCCCTCCTCAACGCCATCAAGGAGGAAAACCCATCCAAACGGAAAAACATCGCCGACTTGAGCGACATCTTGAGCTCGGAAAAACCCGGAAAATCCAAACGGAAAAACATCGCCGACTTGGCCGCCCTCTTGGAGTCCCACCAGCCGGGCAAATCCAAGCGCAAGAACGTGGTGGATTTGTTGGACATGCTTAACGCCGTCTCCGACGCCGACGCCGAGGAAAACGCAAAGTCCGCTAACTCCGAGAAAGTCACTCAAAAAAGAGGCTTGGCCCAACAGCCCCTCTTGTCCGAGCCCGCCGAGCTGGACGTTTTGCAGACAGTCAACCTGAGCCCGGAGATCTCCATCTTCGCCGCCTATCTCCGGGACTCCGAGCTCCTTGCCGACATTGCCCTGGGCCAGGTGCCGGTGGTGCTTGCGCCCTCAAACGACGCGGTCTCGTCGGAGTTATCGGGGAAAAAGCCATGGGAGTTCCCGAAAAAGGTTAACTCCGACGCCGACGCCGACCAAAACATCGCCTACTTCCTCCGCCACCACTTGGCCGTCTCAACATCCCCCCTCGCCGCCTCCTCCCTCCACGCCACGCTGCTTGCTGGTGAGCAGCTTGTCCTTGAAAACGGGAAACTTTCCCAAAACGGCAACCTTATTACCATCAAGTCCGTCTCCCACACTAACAACGCCGTCATTCTCGTCATCGACGACTGTCTCGTCAAACCGTGATCCTCTATTTCTACGCCATCTTTATTGTTCTAATACATTTTTTGGACTAGTCCGTCAAGGAGGTCACCCCGGTCTCCTCCTTCCTCTGGCCGTTTGTAGTGTATACAACCTTCCACTTGATCCGCAACTGCTTGCTGGCTGGGTTCTCCACCGTGATATCCTGCGTGATGGCCCGGCTGGCAAACCCGCTAAGGAACCCGCTGCTCTGCGGCTTCAAGTCTAGCTTGCATCCCTTAGGAACAGCCACAGACACAACAACATCCGTTTTCAGCGAACTCTGTGTGTTGGAGATGTAAAAACGACCTTTGTAGAAACTGGCTGACGAGTCCTGGTGCAACTCCGACTCCACCTTCAACCCGTCCAGAGTCTCGAAAAGCTGCTTGGCATTGTGCAGCGTCTGCACCCGGGAGGCCTGCACCGAGTTAAACACATTGTTGTTGGATTGTAGCTCCGGAGATGGCAGCTTCAAGTCCGACAACAAGTCAAAGCTGCCGGAACCGGAACCGGAACCGGAAGCAGTCTGCGATGGCTGCAGAGCACCACCAAGGGCAATGGATCCACCAGATCCGTACAATGCCAATGGGTCCACGTTGGAGGCGGAAGTATTATCGGAGAAATTCAAGTTCTGCAAGTCGCTGAGCAAATCGTCGTACCCCTGCTGGTCCTTGCCCGTGGTGTCGTTGGAAATGGCAGCGTCGTCGTCAAAGTCAATCAAGTTCAACTCCTGTGCCGCCTTGGCCAGCTGTGGACCACCGGAAACCTTGATCTGCAGAGCCTCGTCGGCGTGGCCCGTCTTGAACAAGTTGTACTTTTCCACCAACTGGTTGATCGAGTCGTTCAACGCCAACAACTCCAGCACATACAGCTCGTCGTCGTGCTCCTCCTCGATGATCTTGGTGACAATTGGATGCAGGCTCTTGATGGAGCCGTACAACTCCAGGACGGTTTCGTTGGAGGCGTCAATCTTGCCGCCGTTGGCCTCAATCAGATTGAGCATCTCGGCGAAAATCTCCGTTTTCCGCTTGAGCCGCGTCACGTCCTCGGTGACCTTCTTGCGGTTTTCCTCCACATTGTCGTGGCGGAACCCGGCCATGAGCTTCATCAACCGGTTGGCCTCCTGCAAGTCCTGGGGCTTGCCCCTGCGTATCAACTCCTGCAACTTGGCGCTGTGCACAACCTCCTCTTCTTTTTGCAACTCCTCCAACGATTTCAACGTGTCCAGCGGGTTCAACACTGCGGCATCGTCCACGTTGATTTCAGGGAAAACGTACCCCTTGTTAGATAGCAACCGGTGCATATCTCTGATGTACCCAAAGTCCTTCTTGTACTTGGACGTTTTGCAAATGGTCTGGTACCACTCCTCAATCTGCGACAAGATCATCCGCTGCACACGGCTGTAGCGCATGGTGGGTCTTTCTGGGAACTTCTTCACCAACTCGTTCAAGAACTCCTTACGCAGGATCTGGAGCTGGAATGGATAGCCACAGTTTTTGACCAAATGGTCCAACAAGTGCAACGCCAATTCTGCCGTTTGTGGGTCCCGCTGGTTGATAAGTTTCACCACCGCTATGGCGGCGTCTCTCGGCGTGGAGCCCTGCTTGGCATTGACAAAATCACAGATTTCAAGGTTGAGCGCAAGGTTGGGCTCGGTCATTGTCGGCCGACATGCTCGGTCTGCTGTTAGTATGGAGAGCTATTGATTCCGGGGGTTCTTCCGGGGTACCGGTTCTTCCGGGGACAAAACCGAGGGCGCTTCACCGGGGGCTTCACCGAGGGCTTCACCGAGGGCAAAAACAAGGGGAAATCCGAGGGAGCGAGCAACAAAAAACAGCAGGGAAGGGTCGTATTTATAGGCAAATCCCATTCAGGGGCAAAAATGACAGCCGTTTCAGGATTTACAGCCAGGCGTCTATAAGAACCGGTGATCCCTCAGGTTTTGACTTTTGGTTTGAATTTGGGAGTTCTAGGGATTCAATATCACAGATTCTGGATTGAAGGGATTCTGGTGGTTTTGTCAGGCGATCTGTTGATTCTGGCTCTGTTGTGGAATTGGAGGAAATGGTGAAATGGTGAAATGGATATAAATATACGGAAAAACGGAGGAAATCGGTAAACGAAAAACGGAGAACCAAACCAAAAAAAAAACTGTTAAAAATGGTGGTGATAATGTACCAATTGATAATCCTGACCGGAATCGACTGACTTGTTGAATTGGTGCTTTGCCCCAGGCGGAATTGGCGGAAAAACCGGAAGAACCCTAGAAAATTTCTGTTACATACAAATCCGCCTCAAAAGCTTCGGATTGATCTTCGAAAGAGAGTAGGAGCTCGAGGACGACATGGTTGTGGTGGGCGAAATTGGACTACGTGGGTTGTTTTATCGCCAAAGGGGCTGGTGCACGGGTGCGTGATAACAAAATAAAAAATGAAGCCAAAAAATCAACACAAGAGAGAAGAGGAGAAGAGAAGAGGAGAAGAGGAGAAGAAATACTATTACTAGGAAATTGGAAGGAAGTTTGGGTAAATTTTGGGTGAAGCTTGGGTGGAAGTTTGGAAAGTGGTTTCACAAAAACCCGTGCACCAGAGAGCCAAGACTTGGCGGAAGCTGGTGGTGGATTGCGGCGATTTTGGAATTATGCTATTTTAGCGTTTTTTTTTTCGTCACCCTCTGCCGGTTCGGTGCTGCATTGGCTAAACTGGCTAAATTGCCATTGTGCAGGTATGTGGTTGCAAACACAAATGGGTCGTTACTAGGGGAATTTATACCGAGAGACTGGTGAGAACAGTTGAGGGTTGGAGGGAGGTATTCTGGAGATTGGCGTGGCGGTGGCCATGTGGTCTGATTACGTAATCAGAAAATCGTGAAACAAGCCCATGGGGTCGACAGGGATTCTTTCCAGGGAGTCTTGAATTTCCAAAATTGCCCTATCATTGGAGAAGATGGCGAAATCTAGGGAAAGTATTGTGAGCACGTGACGCACCACGTGACGCACCACACTCCAGCTGCAGCATCAGTTATCCATATCTGAATGGGTGGATAGCCAATCTGCAGCAATTGCCAAATTCGTTTCAGCGGAGTCTTCCATATTTTCCCGAAAATCTCCACGTTCCCAAAATCTTGCCAGGCTCTGAGTGCCATTCGAAGTGTACTTTTGAGATACAAGTTGACTGATCTAGGAATCTGCTGATAAGCTACACGATCCCAGTTATTCAAATCTGCTGATATTGCAGCTGATAGCTATACAGTATTAAACTTCGGAACTATCGGTACTACTGATATCCAAACTGTGGTATTCCAGATTGACTACTGCTACTGGAAATCTGATCAGTGATTTGAAGGCTACTTTTATAAAATTGAGAGTTTTCGTATCAGCTCGTGAACTCGCTGATACTCAGGATACTCATGGACGACCCACTCGAGCTCAAACAGCTCGCAGTCAAATACGACTACCTCTTGTACAAAATCGGAGACCACATAGCCACACTTTCGGAGCAAACGTACCAGTCGGTGCAAAAAAAGACAGAGTTGGTGGAAAAGGAATATTTCCAGAACCAGCTCGATCTAGACTCCCACTTGGCCAACGCAGACTCCCTTCTAGTCCAGTGTGACGAAATCGACTTGGTTTTCCTGAAACTAGACCAGTTGTACATGTTTGTTGATGACTTTAAGGAGAGAGTTGCCGCTCTAGAGCAGCAAATGGAGGCCCTCAGCGGATGAACAAATGATTCCAAGATCTTGACCATTGGCAGTTTTCAAATTTTGTTCTGCTCTACCATTCTAGAGATAGAAAAGACAGCCAAACAGAATCTCATGAAGACTACCAAATACAGAAAAGACATAAACAAGCAGAATGAGATGTGGAAGTCAACAGTATCGAAGGAAATATTCCGACGTTGTTGAATTGAAAAGTGCTTGTTTTTTAATACTGCTAGAACTAGCAAGTGTACTTATCCAATTGGGTATGTTCAGTTTGTCTGCTGATTGGGTGCACTGTCCAATTGGTCTGTGGTCTATTCATAGTCTACTTTTATTGGTCTATACTGTTTCTTCCACTTTTTTCAAGCCGGCTTGTCAAACTAAAGCAGTCTAGTTCAAAGCAAGTTTTGTATTCTGAGCAAAGCGAAGAACTCAGAGTACTCGCTCAGAATACTTAGTCTTGCTCAGAATACTCAGGGCTGATACTTCTCAATCAAATGCTTCTCTAGCAACACAAAATTCCTCAGGTTGCACTTATACAAAACATTGATGAAATCTCCAACTAGCGGAATCAACCCTATGCCAAAATCAAACATGATATTCGCCATCATTCTCAGCTGAATGGAGGCCGGAAGACCGCCGTCGATTTTCTCGGCTTTCCGCAAGATCCGCATGGCTAGCCACAAGGCAATGATATCTCCGATCCACGGGATAAGTCCGATAACTCCGGCCCACCCAAGTCTTAAGCCACAGAGGGAGAGCTGCAAGTCTAAGCGGTAGGCAGATTTTTTCACGGAGTTAAGGATCTTCAAATCTCCCGGAGCTATAAATTCCGGGAGTCTCCGCTTCCGCTTAGCCCCTTTGTGCTGGTAGAAATGCAAGTCCTGCTCCGGGATCTCTTCAAAGTATGGGTCCTCGTCGGGGCCCATCTGGACCACGTGATCGAGCCCGGTCTAGATTGTTAGTTTGTGGCTTATTTGGTGGCTTGGCCGGAGTTAAGCCGGATATAACCGGCTTCCTCTCGGAATTAAGCACGGCTTCACATACCTTGTTGATGAAGTACTTGTAGAGGAGCTGGGACATGTAGTTGCTGTTGCGCGTTGCAACGCACAATGTGGGGCAAAAAATAGAAAAAAAACGATAGAAAAAAAATAGAAGAAAAAAAAAAAAAAATTGCCAAAAAAGGAAATCGAAAAACTGAAAAGATTGAAATTGCAAGAATTTACTATATGAGAAGGAGAACTAAATGGGAGATAATTGTAGAATAGATATTGCCATTACTGATACACGGCTGATAAGGCTTATATGCAGTATTTTAAATATTGGCACTGATTACAACGGTTTTACATTTTATGAATATCAGGGAATTTTTGCTAGTTTTGGCGTGGCTCATTTTGGCCAGCAACTAAATCATTTAACGTAAAAATGATATTATTACGTAATCGATTATGTAATCAGAACAGACAATATGGGTTTGACAGCGTCTTGGCAATGCACCCAACAATGGCCTGCCCTGTACTACTCGACCAATTGAGAAGAACCTATTAAGATGTCGTAAATGTATCAATGTTGACGCCGCAATAGCTACGGACGTAATTAAGTATTGGCCTACTGGCCATCTAATTGAGTCATTCCACAAAAGACCGCTCGCGGTCTTGCCTAAAGCCTCTTTTGTGCCTTCAACTTGGCAAAGTACTCCTTCCGCAAGTTCCTCAAGTCCGGAGGCTGCTCAATGCCCAACTCAGAACGCAACTCACGCACATCCTTGTCTAAGATCTTCTCCCAGTACACGTTGATCAACGGCTTCAGGTTGAGTCCCAGACGGATGGCCCATGGGTAGTAGATGTTGTATAAACGGTCCCTCTGCAGGGGCTTCAAGCGGAGCGGAGCAAAAAGAGCACCCAAGCCGGGCATTGGGATGCCCATGTTCATGAACTCCAACACCTTGACGGCAATTTCGCCCTCGATGATAATGGGCAAGCCGGTGATGGCATGGTAAAAGTCGTGGCACTCTCTGTAGCGCTGGAAAACATATGCAAGTTCGTCATCATCAATGTAGCGCACAGGCACACGAGTATCGGGCAGAACACCCTCTCTGTCGAGCCAGCTGGCGTAGGTGGCACCAAGGGAGTGCTCGGGGAGGCTTCGGAGATAGTCCAAATCGAGCGACTCGGACGTGATCCGTGGCCGTTCCCGGAGAATAGCCCGTCCAGTCTTGTCCGCAAGCATTTGCCGTTGAAGTCGGCGCAACACCGGAGCAATGGCCGTCAGCTCGCCCAAAGCCACAATGTTCTCGTTCCGCTCCGGGTGGAAGTAACTGCCTATGGCCAGTCCGGCAAACATGAGTGCTTTTTCAAACGAGTAGAGTGGCACGTGGCCTTCGTAGTCTGGTTCCCGCCGCTGCCAGTACCGGCTCTCCTTCATCTGAGAGTTGGCCTTGTTGAGAGCCCGGTTCGGGTCGTCGTAGTGGAGTTGCCCGTTTTCCATTTTGCTCGCTAGACGGTTGCTTTCGTTGAACACCATCAGGCCCAACGCCGTCACTGCTGCCGTGAGCACAAAGCTCCGCTGCGGCACAAGGCTGACGTGTCTCCGGAGCATTATAGTATAGTTAATGGCACGATTTCTGGCGTGGTAGGCAGGTTGAGGGTGAGGGTCGTGAGAGGTTCAAATCGGCGCCGTTACGCCAGGGAAGCCTGAGCGGTCGTTCAAGAAATTTATGCAGAAGACTGCTGAAGGCAGTCTTTTGTGAAGTGGTTTAGCCCTTGTAGATCTGAAAGCATCAACATTTAACTATAGCTGCAAATTAAACCCTGCAGTGGAGACAAACCAGTCCACCCGTAGTATTGGTCTACCACTCAACCCTGGGATTTGTGGCTGGAATTTCTAGCAGAAACTAAGCTCATATTTTCCCAACCTAAGTATAAAAATGAACGTCTTTGGCTATTTCTGAAAATGGATGTTTTCGTAATTTGCCATCCGAACGATATTGCTAAATTTGAGAGACGGCGCCCATTTTGATGTATTTGGCTGTATTAATTCTTAAAAATCGTATCAAAGAAAACCAAAAACAGAAAAAAGACAGTTGTAAAATAAAAAAAAAAAGAACAATTGGGGATTGGCTATTTATATGCGCTTTCGTTTCAGGGGCGGCTGCAAAAACGCTGCAACAGATCAATTCACATTGCATGTCACGTGCATGGGTAAAATCCCCATTTTTAGTAAAATAACTAAATACCCAATAGACCCTGCCTCTGATACTACGCTCCCACCTACAATATTTCTTGAAATTCCGTTCATCACATATGTACTAGGCGTGATCTTGTCATTTCCGTCATAATGCATTTGTAGCACCAGAACCCCTTATGCGTGGCTTCTATGAGACATGGGGTTCTCGATACCAGGAATGCTGTATCGTGTAATTTATGATTTTGAGTCGTCATCAAATGTTGCTAGAGGATGTGCAGATGTCTGAAACTTTTGTCTCCATATAGAGCATAGACCTTCGAAAGTGGCCCTTCAGCACATTCCACAGCAAATTAGCCAAGGATGGCAGCCCGTTGTTGAATTAGAAAATAGCAAATTTGCCTGGCAAATTCACTTAAATGATTGCAAAGTTACTCATTGGGTTTTCGCCGACTGGTAAACAAACCCTGCCACAACCACCACTAAACCAGCCACAATGCCCTGGTTCCGGTAGTTCTGGAGCTGCTCTTGAAGATGGCGAAGATACGGGTTCACCGACCGGTCCTGCCAGAGCATTTTCTCTAGAGTGTTTTCTGGGGTATGCGAAACTTCTGGCGCTGGAGAGTCTTGCTTTGGGGTCGGGGGCTTTTCCACGTTGTTTTCTGCGCTTTTTTCCACGCTGTGGACCACATTGTTGAGCTCCTTAGGTTCGGAAATTTCCGAGGCCTCGGCAGCAGAGACTTCTGAGCTGTCGCTTTTCGGTTCAGAAAACAGCAACACATTCTCCAGCTTGCCCGGACGGAGCTTTGGGCGGGAGTCACTATTTTTCCGAGAAACAATCCGTTCAGCCTCCAACCGCAGCACCTCCAGCTGCAACCGGTGCACCACAATGTCGTGCTCGGCTCTCTCCTTGTGCAACGCCAGCTGGTGCTCGGCCTTTTCTGAGAGGAGCTCCCGCTGCACCACCGAGGCATTGATTTCGGCGGCGTTTTTGGCATAGTTTGTGAAGAAAGAGTGCAACGCCTGGAGCGCGAGGCTCTGCTGGCGAGCACGGGCCACATTGACCAAGAGCAGGTCGACGGAGGCCTCTACGTCCAGCAGCGGGACGAGGTTTGCGTTGGCGAAAATACCGGCATTTTCCGGAGCGGAGTTAACAAAGTCGTCGGCCAGCGGGACTTGGTCGGCGAACATGGCCTCCTCGAAGCGGGGCTGGGCCCCCGACTCGGTGGTCTGTGGCTGCAGCAGCTCCAAGACGGCCTGGATGAAGTCCAAATGCTTCCGGTCGACGGAGCCCATACGGGCCATGACATCAGCGGAAAGACGAGGCATGCCGGCGAGAAGTGGGGCCGAGGGGGCGTTGGCAACGACGTTGATGTCACTGACGCGGGCCAGGATCTGCCGATGCGACGTCTCCTGGATGTTAAATCCAAGATTCACGGTATCCCCGATGTGCAAAGGCACGGGTTCCAGACCGAGCTTCTCCTGATTGACAAACGTACCATTCAGCGAGCCCATGTCCTGGATCATCACCGCCCCGGTCTTGCTGTCCACAAAGAGACAGGCGTGGTTTCTCAGCAAAACCCGCAGATCAAAGTACCCGTTCAGCGGCTGGGGCTTGAGCTTTGTACCTGTTGGCCGGCCCAATTTGCACGTTTCTGGCCAGTACGGCACGTGCACTGTTTTCTTGACGAACGTCTCGTTGAGTGGGACAAGCGTCACGTAGAGCTCCACCTGCCGGCGTTTGTGGATCTGCTGGCTCAGTTTTTGCCGCCTCCACCGCGGCGCCACCGCCACTGCTGGAACCGGACCCGCCCCTTGCAGGCGGGAGTTCAGCCGTTTGCGTGTGTGTTCTTCCAGCATACCGCTTTACCTGTGAGCAAAGCGCGGAGGTGTATCTGTGCGCACGTGATGCAAGTTGGATCATGTGACATCAATCATGTGCTAAATCCAAGACACTGATACCACCAGTCCTTTTTTGGACTAAATGCTTCTAAGTATCGCTAATTGTTAGAAGTTGGAATCTGCCTTGTGGGTCCAATCACGTGACGTTTTAGTCGTGTGACCTTTACAGATTCTGATAGTTCAGCTGCTTAGGCTGTGATTTCAATAAATAGAGATGAAATTACTGGCGGGCAGCGTCGCCAAATTTGAAGAGCGTTTACCTTTGCTGTTTTACATTGAAAAAGAAAAGCCAAATTGTAAAAAAGTAAAAAGCGCCTGGGATTTTGTTTTTTTACGCGGGTATTTATACCCACAAGCGATATTTGCAGCCATTCGCCGATCCCCCTGAATCGGGGCTTGGAAAAATGACAGCCATAGATTCTAAGTATTTATATGAGACCGTATTTCCCTCTTTAAGATTTTTGTTTTTTTCATTTCTTTTACTTTTTGTGTGGTCTAACTGAGTGATCTGGTGATAACAAGCTTCCACGCTGTTAAACTAATAAGCTTAGTTATTACAAAAATACTGATAACTAGTAATTCTTGAATTACCATACTGGCTCAATTCAGTATACATGTATACTTTAAATCAGGCTGATAGACTCATTTATTTGCAACTAACACAGATTTTCAATAGCCTGCACCTATTTATCTCTAAAAAAAAAACGAGGTATTTGTTGAAAATATTACACCAAGGATCTTCTTTTTCTTTACTTTGCCACGTTACATGGCATCTGCCACATCGAGAAAGGAACACTCAAAAGCACTAAAACTTGCAGCCGTTTCTGAGCACACCCGTACACCAGGCTACACCAGGCCATTTGGGGGTCATCAAAACGACACAAAATACCTTCAAGCATTTCCTAACTAACACTAGCATATAAATTAAACAGTCAGGATTCCACAGCTGCTCTTTGTATCTCAATTGAGGGGCTCAATCATGAGATATACTCCAATTACTTTATTTTCTCTCCAAGCAAAATATGACAAAATCTAAACATTTAGCAGCTTTTTAAAACATCTTAGAAGCTATACTAACAGCTTTTGGTTCTTTAATTCCAAAGAAAGTTGAAATTATAAGCCTAAGAACATTTACACGTGCTGCGCACGTGCTCAAACTGCTTCATGCATGTGACCTCACACATAAAGACGCGTCAGATCAACAAACACCAACACAACCCAAACATGCTGCTTGAGTCCAGTGCACGGCTCCTCGAGAGCCTGGTCGACACGCTTGGGCTGGCATTACACACACTCGAACAGGCCACCACGGATGTGCCGAGATTGAAGAGAGTTTTGGACACAGAGAAGGTTTTTGCTGTTGTCCCCCAAAGTGACATGGAAGCGGCCAAGGCCTGCTTACGTCAGCAAACACACCCGCAGATTGCGTTTCTTGTTGAAAAACTCGAAAAAGAAGTGGCCCGGTTGGCCCGCCGCAAAGCCCTGCTCCAGCTGGACTACGATTTACGCAAAGTCCGTGCTGAAAGAACCACCGCCGGTGCTTCTCCAACCGATTTGGCCACTTTGCAGATGCTCAGAACTAAAAAGGAGCGGCTCCGGTATCTGCTTCTGCGTCGGAGGCTCCAGGCGAAGAGCCAGATATAAAGCAGATCGTGAGATCTGGTTTAGACGTGATATTCTCAGAAAAACTGGGTATACTGTTAAATTGGTCTGGTTATGGCTCCATAGCCGGCATGATGTATGTTTCCACCTCACCGACTTTATGAGGGTTTCTATATATGGTTCTGGGTACGGCTAAGAGCTGATTCGTGTACTCATGTCTGGTGAAACCTCTTATTGATACCTACCAGTTTGAACTGCATTCTAAAATTTTGGAAATGAGGCAGGCCTACTTTCCATTTAGAAGTTTGCAAATGGGGCTCAAAGATGGTCTGCTCTGTCTATCTGTTCAATACCATTAATGATTGGCACCACAACCGGTTAATTATACAATATTTACTTAATTTAACTAGCAATATTAAAAAGTTAGAAAGATTAATTTCAGATCATCTATCGTATACGACTTAGTTGATATAGATATAAATGTCTAGTCTTGTGATGTCGATACTTATAGTCCTACGGCTGAGTTATACACGTTTTCACTACATTTCTAAATTTTATAAATCATTTTTTTTTTATTTATTTTATCCTTTACTGTGTTCCTTATTAAATTTCTTC
Organism: Osmozyma mogii; assembly: GCA_030573315.1. Lineage (NCBI taxonomy): Eukaryota > Fungi > Ascomycota > Pichiomycetes > Serinales > Metschnikowiaceae > Osmozyma > Osmozyma mogii. The sequence goes on from JAJMDB010000025.1 coordinate 68,846, forward strand.
CTGTTATACATAATTCATAATACCAATTTGCGACCTTTTGCCAAAGCAAGAGATCCATTTCAGAAAACAAAGCAAAGATATTCAAAAAACCAAAACCAAAAAAAAAAAAAAAAAGAAAAAAGAAAAAAGAAAAGAATATCAGTTTTAGAAATAGGCAATATAATCAAAATCGGCCATAATTAGCACCATTCTTAGTACTACCATTAACACAGCTGAAACCAAAAAGTAACAAAAGTATCTACTATTCACTTCAAATACACAAATGAAAACCACACGAGTCTACAGAAACCACAAATATTTAGCTAATCGTATTTTGTGCAGAGTGCCAATAAATAATATATACAGGACTTGGCCAATTTAGACAGCCTCGGCATCGCCAGGAGGCGGCACCAGGGTGTGGACGGACATGTTCAACAACTTGGCGACTTCGTTGGCGAAGAGGGCGGCGGCGTCGGCGACGGGGGGCTTAACTCCGGTTAACTCCGAGACCGAGGAGGCCTTTGCCTCGGGCAAGCCGCACATGGTGTAGGTGTTCAAGAAGCGCAAGTCGGGGGAGAGATTGATGCCCACACCGTACAGGGAGACGGCCCGCTGGATGTTGCAGCCGACGGAGGCGATTTTTGAGTTGTCACGTGACACCCATACACCGGGGTTTTCGTTGGTGTAGGTTTTGATGTTGTACTTTGCCAAGACGTTCTGGACGGCCCTGAGGAGCACGGCGTCGACGTAGCACTTGACGGTGAGGTTTGTGATGTGCTTGAGGTCCATGATTAAGTAAGCGGTAAGCTGGCCGTGGCCGTGCCACGTGACCTGCCCCCCACGCTCCAACTGGTGGTACTGGCAGCCCAACTTGCCGAATCCGGCAATCTTGTCGGCTAGTGTCGGGTCCTGCTTCATCTGCTTCCCTCCAGTGTACACATTTTCAAACTCAAACGTGAGGAGTGTCGGCAGCGGCTTCATGGCTAGAACCTGCAGGAGGAGTTTCTGCTCGTACTCCGAAACGGCAAAGCCCTGGCTGTTTAGGTCCTTTTGCTGTTTTCGGATCTTCGCCTCCATTTTCTTGAAGTCAAGGTTCGCCGACACCATCTGCTTCTGGATCTGTTCTCCGTGGAGGAACGGAGTTATGCCCGGGAAGTGGATGTGCCGGAGGAGTTTGTAGCTTTCGGAGATGGGTGTGAATTTCATAAGCGAATTCTGAGCGTAGAATTCTGAGCGTAGCGAAGAATTCGTAAGTGATTTGTATTCTGAACGGAGTGAAGAATACTTTAGTGATTTGTTGGTATTCTGAGCGTAGCGAAGAATACTAGTGATTGGTAATAACTAGGTCTTCTGAAGAAAAACACTTTAGTGGCTTATGGAAATAAGATTCTTGGTGTAGAAGAATGCTTAAGTAATATGGAAATTCTGAGCCTAGCGAAGAACAATCTCGTGATTTGATAAATATTCTGAGCTTAATGAAATACTTCAGTAAATCAACAATTGGGTATTCTGAAACTGTGATTTGTTATCGTGTCCTGAGCTTTATGAAGAACACTGATTACAAGAATTTGGCGTAGAATGCTTGAGGACTTCTTGGGAGTAATTGTATTCGTCACAATAGTTGCAATTGGCCGAAATGAGTTTTCTGCAAATATGAGGATTTGAGTGTCAGTATTCTAGATGTAGAGAATACAACAATTGTGAATATACTACCGTGGACTTTAATGGAATATGCGTGTTCTGTGTTTCCTGACTATTCTGAGTCAGATTGCTAGGTGATATTGATTTCAGGTGATCCAAGACAAATTAAACGAGTCCGGGATTTCTTAGCTATTCTTAGTGAACAAGCAAGCTTGGAATGTCTAGTAACAATCAGAGGACTTAGAAGTATTCCAAATAGTAATCTGAGGAATTGTAGTAACTTGTAAGATCTTTTTACTTTGGTATTCTGGTTTGAACAACAGATTATGGGATTGTGAAGAATAGCAAGATTCTGGGCCAATACGGTATTCTAGAGACCCTCTTGGAATGGATCTGAATATGCAATGCAGCAGATTGCTTAGTTGACGATCTAGCAAAACTCCTGGAACCAACAGATATCGAGCAAACAATGCTAGTATATAATAAATAGCCACAAGAGCCTCGTAAACGAATATAACAGATCGTTCAGCTCAAACGGTAGTCTGGATCTATCGGATATACAAGACCCGTGCACCATCATTTGTCATGTGATCTCTTATCATGTGATCTCGCTCACGCGCATGTCAGGATCAACAGACGACTACATCCCCACCATGAAGCCCCACAACAAAAGCTACACGGCCCGGGACCTCAAGCCGCACAAGGTGGTGGTGGTGCACGAGAAAGCGGGGATGGGCAAACCTGCGGGCCAATCGGCGGAATTCTCGGTGGAACTCCCGGAGATAAGGCTTCTTGCCGAGCTCTACGTGCCGCCAAAACTGCTCATCCGCAACAACAAGGTGCCCAAAGCGGTGTTGCTGCGGCACTTGCCGGAGCTTGTGCCGGGCTTCCCGGAACTCAATTTTGAGCTCCACGTGTTGTTGGCCGGCATCGTGGCCAATTTCGTCTGTTCCTGGTACGCCCGGCTTAACTCCGACAGCAGCTTGTTTGTGGCCAGCGTCTACGACGGCTTGTGCCTGGTGGTGGGCGATTTGGCCACTAGGGGTGGCAACCTCGTGACCTCAGATCACGTGCTCCTCCTCCTCGACCGGTGCGCCGATATTTTGGCCGATCACGTGACCATCGCCACTTCCGAGGGTAGCCAGCCGGCGATCTCCGCCAAGCTTGCTGCCCAGGCTGCCGCTACCAATACCGTCCATCCCAAGACCCTCCAAAGCTTCCTCCAGTCCCAGCACGTGATTTTCGAAAATTCCGAGGCAAAACTCGACTACTTCCGGGTTCTCGCCAAAAATGTGCTCCAGCTTTCTGCTCCGAAATCCACCGATTCACCCATTGTCACCAGCTTGCTTACACTCACGGTAGCCGACTTGGTGCTTGATGGGACGTTCACCAAACTAACCAAGCTGGATTTTTGGCTCAATGCTGCCCCGCTTCTTGCCCCGCGTACTGCACACAAGCAATCCAAAAAACCATTAATACCCCGTGTTTACACCATTCTCCGCTCCGCCTGGTCCCTGGCGGTTGCTGTCAAACGCAGCATCTTGGCCACCACGTCGCAGTCCCGCTGGTCGGTGTTTTCGTCGCCGGTTTGGAAATTGGTCGACGCACTACTTGGTGTTTCGGCCCGGTTTTCCGGTATTTATCATCTCCTGTGCATTCTCGGCACTGCATTTAGCCCGCCAGCTGCCGTGGTGCTGAAAATCGACGGGTTCTGCCGTGATAGAGTGCTCAGCTGGCTCTGGGGATCTGCTTATGTGCAGGACCACCAATTGGCGTCGGTAGTGGCGGAGTTACGCCAGAAGATCTTTTCTGCTGGCCCGTCGACACCGCCAGCATCGTCTGAAGAAACTGCCAGGCTCTTGTTTAGCCGGTGGAACGAACTTTTGGGCGGGCACGTGATGTGGTGTGCATATAAAGACGAGTCTGAGGAGGCCATAATTGCCAAAATCCACCGTGTTCTTCAAGGTTTCGAGTACTGTGAGGACGGCCGCTTCGTGCTCAACGAGCTCCTCGCTGTGCAGTTTCTAGACTGCATTGTTTTGGCGTTGTGGCCGGAGTTAGGAGATACGGTATATGCAGGATAATGATCGTCCATACATTGAGAAAAACTCAACCTACTCCACACTATGGATAATCTACCCGCACAAAAGAACTTCCGGGAGCTCGCGGAGGCGGCTGAGCCAGGCTTGGAGGGCAACACCTACGAGCTATTTGCATTTGGAAGTTATTCCGACTACATCCGGCTGCCGGAACAATTTCTAGATTTTCCGGGATCTGCACACCTTAAGCTAGCTAAGCTTTCTGTGGTGACGGTGGCCAATGAGAATGAGGGAAAGAACGTGGCTTTTGCCGATCTTCTTGAGAAACACGCTTTAGAGCAGGCTTTGGAGCGGGTTTCTCCGGGATCGGATAAACTAAGTGCCCTTGAGAAACTTCTTGTGGAAATGGTCGACGAACAGCTTGTGGAGGCTTTGATTGACGAGGAATCCGAAAGCGTCAGGCTCTCCAGCATTGCCGTTCGGGAGTGTATTCCTGAAAACTACAGGCTCCGGGTCCTCAGCGAGGAGTCCACAAGAAGAAGACACGTCGCCAGAGCAAAAGAGTATCTACAGAGATGGCTCGACGAGCGGGTGGACCCCGCCACCGCCAAGCTCAGCCACGTATAGATCCTATATTTAAATAAAAGATGAATTATGCCTTCCACAAACGGGAAAGAATGCCCAGAATGCCGCCCTCTTCTTTGGTCTCAAGCTCGTAAACACCGTATGCAGCCACGCCTGTTCCAAAGGTCAACAAGTACATGGCGTAGTTGTGGTAGCTGCCGTACACTCTCTGAGGGATGTAGTCAATGATGCACGACTGGAAACCAGCGAAGCAGTGGTAGAGAAGCAACGAAGACAATGAGGCGTCAATAACAGTGGAAGGACCAGCAACCAAAAGAGAGCCAACAAGTGGGACAAGGCCAATGGCAACGACCCTCTCGGAGGTCCAGTGCAAAGAGCCGTGGGTCTTGTTTGGCTTAGGAGGCACGTAGGCGTCGTTGACGGTGCCCACGACAAATCCTGGTGGCTGTGGGATGGTCTTGATGCCACGGAGCAAAGAGGGCTTGATTATGGATCTGTTGGCCAATCCAACACGGGTGAGTGACAACATGGTTAGTGAGGAGTAGTTGGTTGTAGGTGAGGATAAAGGGTGCTTTAGTGCTGGTGCAGGACGGATCTTACACTTGAGCCTGCGCTGATTGGGCGAGGAAAACCCGTGCACCACCACACGTGATCGGACCCGATCACATGCCTATGTACATGAAAGAGCAGACAGGCAGACAGTGTCTACTCGGCGTCTTCATCCTCGTACTCCTCGATCTCTGGGAGCGGCTCGGGAGCACCAAAACGTTCCTTAAGTGGTTTTTCAATCATACCAAGTGGTCCCTTGTAGTACATGATCTTGGTCACTCTGGCTGCAAAAGAGTCGTACCATGACAACGGATCGGAGTCAAAGTACTTGAGTTCGTCCTCCAACTCCTGGCACCGTAAGGCGGCTTGCTTGTCCTTGGTTTGCGTGTACATAACAATCAAGTTGCCAAGCACGCTATGCAAAATGGGGGTTGCGGCGGCAATCTTGCCGTGGTCAAAGTAGATCTCGTCCACGACCTCTTCGGCCCAGGCAATGGCGTTTCTCTTGATGCCCTTGGCCCACAACACCTCAGAAATGTGTGCTTTAAGTTCGGCAACAACCATCTTGAGTTTGGCTGGGTTGCAGTCGAACAACGGGAACAGCGCCTGGGTGAGTTCGTGGGACTCAATGGCATCCTGGACCACCAGAACACGGCGGAGGAGCGCAAGATACACATTCAAGGCCTTGGAGAGCAGCTCCTTGCGTTGTTTTGACAGCTGCTCCTTCAGACTACGAGCGTAGGCCGAAGCAAGTCCGTTCAACGTCACCACGAGCTCGTCGGTGAGCCGCAGGTCGTCCTCGATGATAAAAGTATTGTCGTCCACGAGGATTTTCAGGAATGTGGCCTTGAGCATCTTGAACGACCGGGTGAGATAGTGGATCTTCTCCTCCTGCGTAGGTAGCAACTTGCTCAACACAGTGCAGCAGTTGGAGAGTCTCTCGGGACTGCCCAAACGGTAGAAGAGCTCGTCGTTATCGATGATGGCTTTAAGCATAGCCACGGAGTCCTCAGCACGGCCTTTGGCCAAAAGTGCCTTGGAGTACCGGAGCACAATGTCAATGTAGAAGTTGGAAAATGTCGGCTTGCGCTCGTAGATCAACACGTGTGGGCTGAGCAATGGCACGATGTAGTTGCGTTCGCCAGAGGGCAAATTCTCCTCAAACTGCAAATTTGGGTCGGCCTCCTTGGCAATTTCAATCAAAAGCCGTCTGTAGTGCTTAACAGCGTGTCTCGGCGACCGGAGCACGTCGTCTTTGCCGATGGCCCTGACAGCAGAGAGTTGGTTTTCTATAGAAAGCAGAAACGGGATTTCCTGGCGGCCGTTGGCGTCCTGGTACAAAAAATACAACGAACCAAAACAAACAACAAATCCACCAAGATAGGCGCCGGCGATTATGTTGGCGACGACTCCGCCGGACCGAAGAGCGCCCAAAGTTGGGGCGTTAAACGAAATGGACCTTTTTGAGGAAAAAACTCCATTTTTGGGCGCCAAAGATCCGGTGGCAAATCGGGGGGAAAGCCCTCTATTTATACCGTTGCAGATCCGACGGCTGCAAATTTGCGAGGCTTTGATCATGTAGGGAGAAAAGTATAAAAGGCGGCCGTATTCCCCAGATCTTTTTGGAGGTTTTGGTTTTTTACAGCCAATCTGGGAGCTATATGCAGGTCAGGTGTTTTGATGAGCATATCTGCATCGGCGGCCCATCTGTCAGCCGTCCGCCTTTCTAACCCGCCCATGCTCGTGGAATGGATCATTGATAACTGGCTTATCACCGATCCGGCGTTGGTGGAGAATCCGAAAAAAAACTTCCAGACCCACGGCCGTCATCAGATAAATCACGTGTACTTATGTGGAGGACGAGTGAAAGCTACCAAGCAGCGGCCCGTTAATGTGTTTGTTGGTGTTTGTATGCTTGCCGGCGGCGTTTTGTTCTGGGTATTTGAGGCCAGCTGGTTATGGCACCACATTTCGCCGGCCGTTGTCATCGTTACCAGCTACCTCTGGTTGCTAGCGTTTCTGTTTTTCGTCAAGGCCTCCAGTTGCGACCCCGGTATTGCCCCTCGCAACATCCACTTCCCTCTACTGCTCGATTCCCCCCACAAACCGCCCCAGGAGTACTTCAATACTGTCCTGTTGCCCTATGCTGCCGACAAACATCGTGGTGTACTGGTGAAGTACTGTGCGACGTGCCATATTTGGAGATCCCCCCGGATGTCCCACTGCGGCGTCTGCAACACCTGTGTGGCTGTCCACGACCACCACTGCTTGTTTCTTAACAACTGCGTTGGTTTCAGAAACTACCGGTACTTTCTTTGGTTCCTCCTATGCACGCTGGTGTTGGCGGTGTTGATCGCCGTACTTGCCTTTGTGCACGTGTTCCACTACCGCTGGTCCCGGCTGTACCGTAATTTCCACGACTCCGCCGCTGCATACCCGGTGGCGTTGTTTCTTGCCATTTTTGGCCTAATTTCGTTCGTCTACCCGGCCATGCTCCTCGTGTTCCACATCTACTTGTCTGCTAATAACCTCACCACTCGTGAGTACCTCAATTTGGTACGTCCAACTCGGCACAATGCCCCAGAAGACAAGTACCACAACGTCTACAGAACACAGAGCATATGGCGCAATTTGTACCTCCTGTGGGTGGCCATGCCCCAGGGCGTATCCCTATCAGCACCTCGACTGCGGTACATTCCCGGAGATGTCCGCTTTGAGAAAATCGCCGCTCTAGAAATGGAGTAGCTGTATAATATGTACTATATCCCAATACAGTAATGTGATTAGGGTTGCATTTGCAACCGCGCGAAAACGCGCATCGCGAACCTGATCTCAACATAAATACTCCTCCACCCTCTGTGCACCTATATGGTCAATTTGATCGATGCCCTTGCCGTTGCCCCGCAGTTCCATCTTATTCCCCACAATGATCTCTTGCAGATGCTCGCAGTGGGGATATCCCTGAATGTTGAGAATGAGAGTGGCGAAAGCAGCCAAAATGACCAAAATGACAGCCAAAAAGAAGGTCAAAATGACAGCCAGAATGACAGCCAAAAAGAACTAGAGGATCTTAAAAGAAGATTCGACAACTACAAAATGCCGCATGAATTGCGCTTCCTCAAGCCGGTTATTACCATTGACGGAGACGCCAACGAGGAGGAGATTGAGATGGAGGGAGACGACGACTTGGGGAAATTCGTCAATTCGCTTATCTCCGCTAACTCCGACCACATCCAGCTTTATGAGCCAAAAACGGAAATCTCCGGCCCCGAACTCCAGGTGAAAGTGCCCCAGCTCCCCGAGTACAATCTAGAAACCAACAAGGAACAGCTCCAAGAGCATGTGGATTTCTATAAATCCGAATTTGACGCTGAACTTCAAAAATTTTCCGAAGTCAGCCGAGGAACTAAGAGAAAACCCAGATTTTCGTCAAACCAGCAGAAAAAGCTCCCCAAAATCGACTACAACAGCGTCAACGACACAAAAATCGCTGCTATTTATAGAATTATCGATTCGCTAGAGGTGCTTCTGGATTCTCTGGCGGAACAACTTCTTATCAACCTTACACGTGTGAATGACGCAAACCGTCTTTTTGACGTCAATGTTGACTACCTTTTCCAGGTCCAGCAGGTCTGCCTGGACTATTTGAGAGAAAACCCAGATTTTTCCGTTGGAACTTTAGCCTCCCGGATTATTATGTTGGTGATCAACAACTCCGTGCATAAGAGGCTTATGGTTGACACATTTTTGCATAACGTTGTGCGTTTTGTTGCCAGGGCCATACGCCGAAACGAGGATCCTGGTTTATCCGACGTGTTGGCCAGTTTATCCGTTTTTATCACTGGAAAGTCCGTCGATGAGCTGGTCTTATCTGCATTGGAGTTTATGGTTTTGGATTTTCTTTCTGAATCCTTGCATAATAAAACAGATCTCCACGAGCCGGTGACGAATTTGCTCATACAAGTCTTTAAAAATCATCCTGAGCAGCGGCATTTCATTCTTGGAGAAATTCTCCAGAAATTACCACAACTTCCAAACCTGAGATCATCCGCTGCAACCGTCCAAACTACGAGTGGCTTAGTTGTTACGGTTTTTCCGACAGTGCTAATCTCATTATTTCAATCTGTTGAGCCGCATGGCTTCAAAAAGCAGGAGATCTCTGATTTCCTCGCCTTGCCCTTGAACAAGGCTCCGCTTCTGTCCAAGAATATCAAAAGAGCGGCCCTTTTCGATACGTTTGTGTCCCAATATGACACAGTGCTTCAATTGGTGGACTTTTTCCTGCAACAAATTGTGGAAAACTTAGACAGTGCAGATCTGATGCAGAAAGCGCTGATCCTTTTAGTTGTGGATGATCTTTTGGGTCTAATGCAAGATCCAAATTTCCCTGCTGCGGAAACACTTGTCAATTCTCTTTGGACTCAGCTTTCTCAGGCCCTTTTATCGGAAAAACCGCTTTCTGGCGAAGCATTTTTGCTTGAAGTTGCAGGAAAAATCGGCCAATCCGTTCTTCATCATCGTGTGGTCACCAAATGTGAAAATGTCATTTCTCCTAAAATGGAAAACTTGCCACTTCTCCGGCTGTGCATTAATGCGTGGTTTTTCCGGAAAAATAACCAGTTCTCCGTTCTAAAAGCAGCAGCTCTAGTTGGCCGAATCAGAAATGAACTCCAGTCTAATTCTTCACAAAATGGATTTTTTTGGAGTGACCCTAATGCCAGAAAACAAATTCTGGAATTAGAGCGGCAGGCTAATGAGATTTCCGATGACTTGCTAAGATTTTTCGTTTCCGGAAAAATAAATGCCGTTAATGAAGAAAATACTAGCTATTTGGCGGTGCTTTTAACAGCAAATTTAAACCAAAATCTCGATGTTTTCAAGTCTGTGCTTGCCAAGTGCCTTGAGTCCAAAAAGATCAAGTTGTCTACTAAAGCGGTCAAGGTTTTGTCTGATTTTACAAGAAATGATCCGGAATTTTTGCTTAGTAACAGAATCAGCCAATCTGTTTCGAGACTTCTTGCTAGCAATTCTGCTCTGAGCAGAGAAGCCGTTTTGGAGCTTCTTGCAGAGTATGCCCTTACAGACGAAAAACTCTTGCAAAAATATTATAAGCTGATGTGCCGAATAGATGATCCGAGTGTGTCGGTTCGGAAAAAGACTCTCAAAGTGATGCACGACATTCTTAGCGGTGGCTTAGATGTGGGCTTTGAAATGCGGGGCTTTCTCTGCTTACAGTTGACTAGGGCCCTTTCGGATGCTGAGCACAGTGTGAGGGACAGCTGCAACAAGATATTGAGTTCTTACTGGAAAGCTAGTGATCAAGGAAGAGTGGTGGCTGAATTGTGCTACGTGGTGCGGTTCTGGATCAGCGATACAGCCAGGCTTAGTAAGTTTATCCGAGACAGTCTATCCAACGAGGCTTTATCGCTTGCGCATACGGCTATAGAAATCGGTGTTGACGAGCCAGAAGTTGCAGAGTCAAGATTCGAAGTTGCATTATTTTTGCTTGAGTCCACAGGCCAGCTGCTTGAGCAGAATGATGTCATTGCGTTACAGCCGTACCTTATTGCAGCACAACTGGACAACAAAGCCGGGCTCCATGCATTGAAGATCTTCCGTATGTGTTCGGAGAAATACCCAGCTTTCCGGAAAAACTTGCTTGAGTCGATCCAGCAGCTGCTTCTCAAGAGACTAACTCGCTTAGATTCCATGAAGCTTGCAGAGGCTGTGCCGATTTTGCAAAAACTTGGCGAGGCCTTGAACTCGGACAACAAACTAGTGAATGTTTTGGTGGCATCCATGAAGCATCTCACTAGTGACCCGGACCAACCGAAAAAGGTGAAGCTTTTGCAGATCATGGGAAGCCTCGGCGCGTTCTGTGAGTTTGAGCCGTTTAGAGCGCAGATCTTGGCCGCAAGAGTTGGCCTTAACGAGCGTGAAACGGTGCTAAGCCTCGTGCTTAGATTTCTTCTCTATTTTGCTAATCTGCAAGAACCGGCAGTGAGGATGGCAGCAGTAAAGTCTGCATTTCTTGTTTCCAGACGGCAGCCGCGGCTTTTACTAACACAAGCTGTTTTGGATGTGTTAGACCGAGAGTTTGAGCAAGGCGATTTTAAAATGAAAATTGCCATTGTGGAGAGCATCAACCAGCTTTTGAAGAATGAGGATGCACAAGCCGCAAAGCGGCTGGAGCACGAAAGCCACGCTTCCACGCAGAAGATCGACCAGCTGGTGTTCCACGGCAGCGAGACACAGCTGTATGTGAACGAAAGTGTATGCACAAGTCTAAGCCAGCGGTACTTGGAGGCTGTTTTGGAGCTAAGCCTTAGGGATGCGTCGGACTTGGCGATAATTGCGGCAGAGTATATCCAGCTTGTGGTGCGGATGGGGTTTGTGAACCCCAAGATTTGCGTGCTGACGATCATAGCCCTTGCGGCGTCCCCCAATGCGGTAATTGGGAAAATTGCAGTCGGGCTTTTCGCATATATTTTCGAGAAGCACGAATCGTTGGCAAATCGGAATTTCGGCGAAGCCACCAAGTTAGCCGTGACTTACTTGAAACAAGTTGACGCCGACTTATTCAGCCACATTGGGTTCCTTAAAACCATCTACAAAACCGTTAGCAGAGGCTACACTAGCAAAAAAAGGTTTGTTATGTCTGTATGCAAAATATTAACGTGCAGCAGCGGCACAGTGGAAGAAAACCGATCTCAGCGGGATTTGGTGGTTTTTCTTTGTGGGAATATTGTCCAGGTTCCATTTTCGCTGGTGGAAGAGGTGTGTTTGGTGATGTTTTATGTTGAGCAGGTATTATCACGTGAGGGGCTTGAGATCTCAGAGATCATCACGAAGACCGTTGGGTCCAAGTCCGGCGAGGGCATGAAGCTCGAGAACTTGCAGCGGTTGCTCCTTGCGGCGCAGACGGCGCTTGCGTTAGCCACACTTAGACAGACGTTGGCGATGCAATATTCGATCTCACCTGCGACGATCGACGGATTTACGCCAAGCCGCAGCGACATTGAGCTCCGGCAGCAGCCCAAGACGGTGTTGATGACGAGTTTCCCCGTGGCTGAGCTTGGCTTAGATTTAGACCTTGCATGTCCAGCGACATTCGGCCCGGTGTTCATGCGGCTAGTATCATTCATGCGGGAGCTCGCTGCATGATTCTATGCGAGGGTAAATACATGGGCCAAAAACGAGAGCATGGCCATTGCGCAAATTCAATCTGTAGATGGGCGGTTCGGAGGCTTGAATGTGGCCGTTTGCGACATCGGCAAGGACGCCTTCGTCGTCAGAATCGGGCTCGTTTTCTCTTATCTCCGAGAGTCTCTGCAGCGATCGGCGCAGCCAGTCGGTGAACTTGTCGAGGACGCGCTGCAACTCGGTGATGGCGAGTTGCCGTTTTCGGCTTAACTCCGTCGGATCGGACTTATCTCGGATATAAGCGACCTTCAGCAAGTTGCGCAGCCACAGGTTCTCGTGGAGCAGCTGCAACTGCTGCTGGATATTGTCGATTTCGTTAGCCAACTTGTTCTTATCCACTTCTGCCATGGACTTCTCTTCACGTTTCATTTTGCTGTGAAACGGAACATAGAGCGAATCCGGCAACGGATCATGCACCCGGTTTCTCCTCGGAAGTTTCCTTTCCGAGGACCGGCGGGATATGTGGGCGGACGGTTTTGGGAGCCGTTGGGGCTGAGTGGGTGCCCCACCGAGGCTTTGATGCAGAGCGGGGTGACCCCGCCGTATAGTGAACTTGTCTATGACCTCCTGGTCCAAGTCGAGCAAGCGGGCCAGGCCGGATTTGGCCAGCCGGCGCAGGCGAGTGGACATTTTGTGGGGATGGATGGTTGGAGAAGAGGTGGAAAATGGGATTCCCGATAAGACAGGTGCGCGCGCGCGCCAAAACCGAACCCCCGGAAAATCCGAATCTCACTAAATCAATCCCACACAACCCCGGAATTATGAGTTTCAGGAATAGAAAGCCCCATCTACCCTCAGAACCGAATGTGCTGGAGAAGAAGCATTTCAAGATCCGGCCGCGGACGAGGGCCAGCGGGAACTTGGCCGTCCGTGTTCTAGCCATTGTGTTGGCACTCTTTGTTGTTCTGGTGCATTACTTTGAGCGGGTCCGGGTGAAAAGTGCCCTCGAAAGTTGTCAGTGGCTGAAGTGGGAGCCGTGGAGTTCCGGGGCCAAGCCCCACCGGATTGTGTTCATTGCCGATCCGCAATTGGTGGACGATCACACATACCCTACACTTCCGAGGGTGGTGTCCCACTATCTAAGGCGGCTCTCGGACAATTACCTCCTGATCAACAACCGGTTTATGCAAAACCGCCTCGATCCAGACACAACGATTTTCCTCGGAGACCTTTTCGACGGCGGCCGGGACTGGGAGGACGACATGTGGCTTCAAGAGTACGACCGGTTTAACCGGATCTTCCCCAAGCGCGGGAACCGGAGGCAGATCCGGTCGCTCCCCGGAAATCACGACATTGGGTTCCAGAACATCCTGGTGGCCCGGCAAAACCGGTTTGCCGCTTATTTTGGGGAGCCAAACGACTGGATCGAGCTCGGCAACCACACCATCGTGCAGATCGACACCATCTCGTTGTCCCACGAGGACGAGGCGGTTTCTAAAAATGCTAGGAACTTCGTGGCGGGGGTGGCTGAGCAGATTGACCCCGCCATGCCCCGCATCGTGCTAAGTCACGTGCCTTTCTACAGAGACCCAAAAGTGGAGGTCTGTGCCCCAGGAAGAGAACTGAAAAAGCGGTTCCCCCTCATGCGGGGCGTCCAGTACCAGACCGTCATCGACTACCACCACTGTGCGGACATTTTGGCCCGACTTTCGCCGAAAATTGTCTTTTCCGGCGACGATCACGACTACTGTGACGTCACCCACTTGGACTACAACGATAATACCCGTAAGTTGGCCCGGGAAATCTCATGCAAGACCGCTTCCATGACCAACGGCATCAAGTACCCCGCCTACCAGCTTTTGTCCTTGTACAACCCAGACAAAAATCGGGTTTCGCACGACCCCCAGGATCACTCGACTTTTGCAACCAAAATGTGCTACTTGCCCAGCCCGTACCGTGGGCTCAAGTTCTATGCCTTCCAGCTCGTCTTGTCACTTGCTGTTTTGGCCGCATGCACCGTTTTCCCAGAAAAAGTCGATTATTACCTAGATTCGGCCAATTCCCTGGTTCTCCCCAATTTCAGCTCCGTGCCACGTGAAGACGCCCCGATGGAACGCCGCTGGCGTGTTTTCGCCCTCCAGTCTGCCGTCGTCTTCTTGTTCGTCTGGGTCCTCTACTGGGGCTACAACCGTCTCTAGCGCGCTAAGCCCCGTCTACCAGGTGGCTTCCGCCCTAAGCCTCGTATTTGAGTCGCTTTTCAGTCAAAAGGTAATTTATTAGCATCAACATTGCAGGCATGTCATTGGAGTTGTAGTTGTGTTGGAACGCCTTTTTCGATTTGGGTGTTTCTGTATGACTAGCAGTTAAACAGTTTATTTGAGATGTTTTCAGAATTGAGACACTTTCAGAATTAAGATGTTTTTAAATTTTTGAGGAACTTTTATTCAGAAAATTGGACTCATCTTTTAATCTGTGAATTTTTAAGCTAAACTTTGGATAAGGCTGCAAGTCTCATACAATTTGTAATTCAGTATGTGTCACCGATTCATAGGGCATGATATCTATATTTCTGACATAATATTTATGATAATATGTTATTAAAATTAATTAAAAATGTAATAATAGGAATAAAACTCTATAATATTACTCTTTCATGGATTAAGTTCTTTAAACTTCATAGAATAAATGCTACAAATCGAAATTTGATGAGTTCATTCTGAAAATATTGGCCATTTTGGCCGACTTTCTAGTTATACAACAATTCATGATTTTGAAATTACAGTAAATTACTTGAATATTCTACGAAAACTCATTAGACATATTACTGTATCCGCCAATAAGCAAATACACCTACTTGTTCAGCACATAACGTCATAACGTTCTATCTATTAAGTCATAAACTCAATGCGTTATTCTGCACGTTCTCGGACATTTGGTTCAAACCTCTTGAACATCCCGCTAGATGCTCAAACTCGGCCATTGAAGACAATAGCATATCCTTCAGATACGCTCACACAACTCACCTATTGGCATGATTCGCATATCCTTCGGATATGCTCACTTTCTCCCAAAGAACCGCTCCAAATAAGAAGGCGAAAAGTCAGCCCGCTTCAGCACATACTGCCTCACAGTGTAAACCTTCAAATTGGCCAAGTGCCCTTCAGAAACCAAAGAGTTGATCAAGTTTGGCGAAACAGTAAACAAATTGGCAATTTCCCTGAGAATCTGGAAACTCTCAGAAAGCTCCGGCTGGTTCCACGAGTCAATCACGCTCTGGTACCGGATGACGTCCTGAGTCAACACAATACCACCGGTAGAATTAACAGTAAACTTCTTAAAGTGATCCAACAAGAGATTAAGCGCAATCATACCACACTTTAGCAAAACATTGTTGAGGTTGGCGTTGTTCAAATGAGCAGCGAGCTGGGAATGGAGCCCCAAGAGGAAGTCACTGATCAGCTCACACACATCGGTGTAGTCCTGGTTTGTGTTGATGGAATCCGTGACGAAATCCTTCTTTTTCTGTTTGTGCAAAAGCAGAGCTAGGCGTTCGGTAACGATATCCACGGTAGCCTGAACAAGCAAATTCAACGCCAGCTCACAACGAGCCACATAGTTATTTGTAAGCAGGACCATTCTGTTCTTGATATTTGGGTTGTTCACGGCACAGGGAAGAATAATGCGTTTTATGCACAGCAGGAGAAGAAAGAGGATTTCAGCGGAAATATTGAACACCGAAAGAAACCCGAGCTGGACTTCTCCGGTCAGAGCAGCCTGGAGCTGTTGAAGCGCCTGGTCGTAGGCAACTTCTAAGCCTCTTCCAATATAGAGTCCGCCAAAGTCTAGAAGCAAAATTTCAAGCACATCCAAGGCGTGTTCTGGTGTTTTCTGTGGGGCAAGCTCCAAAATCCGGGCCACGGCCTCGATGGCAAGCTTGATGACGGTTTGGACTTTTGTAGGACTGAGCTGGGCGTACTCGAGCTGCTCGGCTTTGTCGGCTTTTTCTGTTTTTTCCGGAATGGCTCTGACGAAATCGGCAAACTTGGCGAGTCTCCGGCGCTTCATAAAATGAAGCACGTGTTTTTCTGGTCCTGGTTGTGTGATATCCAGGTCTCTTTCGGCCAAACGGGACTCCAAGGCCCGGCCAGCAAGGGCTTTTTCGTGAACTCTGGCGTACAGCCTTGCAGTGGCGAAGATTTCCAGCTCTAACATTTCCTTTTCCCTCCGGAAGTAAGCATCGTCGTGCAAATGGTCCATAAAGAGGTCATAGTAGCACTGGTCAAGTGTAGCGGCCAATTCGTGGGAATCGTCGTAGTCGTTAGTGGAAAAGAACTCCTTGACGTCTTTGACGAAATCACCAACCAAGACGTAAACGGCATGCAAAAGCCGCACATTCACAAGCGGCCCGTGCGGCTGGGCGTACAGAAGAAGCGTCTGGACCTTGTTTTGGAGCATCTGGGCGAAAACTCTCTGGACCAAGATCTTCAAAACCGGCACCGGCAGCTCGAAAACAGCCTGCACCACTCTCAGCTGGCCCTTGATGCCTGCTCTGAGCTGGTGGAGCAACGTTTCGGTGGCTTCTTCGTGGAAAAGACCGTGAGCCTGGAAATTTGGATCGGCTAGCTTTGTCCAGATAGCCTCGTCGTCCAAAATCAGGTACCCCTCGATTTCTCCCTCCACAAAGAGCTCCAGCTTGTTCATAAACGCCAGAACCACCAGGCTTCCGCCGTTGAAGTCCAGAAGCACCTGGGCAATGGCCCGCATTTCGGAAAAATCAGATTCATCCGTGGCCATCTCGAACCGGTCGATCATCGCCTGCTCCATGAGCTCCAGGTACTTTTCGATTGCCACCACACATTTGCTCACACGGCTGATCTGCAGCCCGGTCATGGCGTCGATCTTTCTTGCCAAAACGAGTAGGTTACCCGTAGTTTTGGCGCATTTATGACGCAGCTCGTAGTCGTGGGACGTTCTGAGCCGGTCTAGCGGCTCGTACTTGCCCTTGGTGTAGAAACCGTGGTATGCACGAATGAGAAAGATAGTTTCCTGCGATCTGTCTCTGGATGCGGAGATTCTGTTGAGTTTTTGGTTGAGTGGGTCGATTCTGGCCGAGATTCCCAGAATATCCGTGTCCAAGTGGTCAAACTGGGCGGCTATCTGCTCCACTTGTCCCAGTAGATTGAGCACTTGCTCCGAATGACGGAGTTCAAAGGCATCGACGTCACTTTCAGCCTGCCGTTTTTTGCTCTCGGCGTTCTCCGAAAGCTGCTTTAGTTGACGGAGAGTCGACTCAAAAGTCCGGATGTACGGCTTGGGATCGAGGTACTCGAGATTGTGCACTTCTGCGCCTTTGAGGCTGTGGTCTTTGCTGAGTTCCTCGATGAAATCGTGCACACTCATTCCCCCGAGGAAGTTGTCGGGGGAAAGGAGTTTTTGGGTGGGTTCGTCGAGGTTGTAGACGAAGCTCATACTAGTTAAGCAGTACTAAGCGTAGCGAAGTGCTGGTTTAGCAATAAAGTAGTTAATGTCAGTACTGAGGGTAGCGAAGTACTGTTAAGTGGCAAAAACTAAATGAGTGTTGTAGTGCAAATAGGGATTCAAAGCTGGATCTAAATAGCACTAGTCAAAGTTATTGAGTATCCTCTGGTTAGTCTAGTTTGTGAATCCACTAGTCAGATTATACTGAGCAGATTAGCAATTTTAGCCTAACAGCACAGGTATAACTAAGGTCTGCGGCGAAGTTGGATGGTTGCCGTTTGTAGATTGGCTTTGTTGACTAGAGCCAATTGCTTGGGTGGTGGAATGGGATGGCGATTTCGAGGACGGTCAGAAATGCAGCCGGATTGGGGGATTGACAGCCAGTGGAATGGAAGGCGGCACGTGATTTTCCAGATTGAACTAGATTTGTGGATTGGCTAAGGCTGCAGGCGCGTTGAGGAGTAGGTGTATGTGCAGGGTGTTGAGACTGAGTATTCTGTATTCTGAGCAAAGCGAAGAATCAGAATACGAATAAAAAAAAAAAAAAATAAATGCAGTTTTCTCAAATTTAAAGAGCAAGTCCTCTGCTTAAAGTTTGACCGATAGCTTGTAGGAATGTTTCGATATCCTGGTATGTTAATACCAAAGTAGGAAGATTATTGAGGCGGTCGGTGAGAATAGTAGAGAAAGTACCCAAAAATTGAGTTATCAGGTCAAAATAGTTTTAATTAGCGGTTGGTTCTCCAAAGCTGTTTCAATGTTTTGGATAATTTTGTAAAAGCAAACAAAACACAGAATGTTTAAGACTTGAGTGTTACTCCTTAGTCTGGGAATTCAAGATGGGAAACCCATACAAATAGGGATATTCAGGTATAAGAGGCTTCAGTAGTTGCAGTGAACTTCAATTATACTTTTAATCTTCAATGGAGCTAGATACGGTTAATTGGGTAATAACTTTAAAGTACACTATCCATACAACTGGATATCCCACCAGACGGTCTTAATATCCAGAAATCTCAGTAGCCAGGAACCTCCATACAACTGAGAATATCAACATACTAAAGGTTTTCCAAAAACCAAGAAAATGAAAGAAAAAGAGAATTGGCTAAAAAGAAGAGTGGTTGGTAATGTGGCGATTTTGGATTCAGGGGCGGCTGCAAAAAACTGCGGAGCTGCAAATGTGCAAATCCCAAGTATTTAAGCAGCCCCTCCCCCATTTTTTGAACATGTCTTTTTTTTCAATATTCTTCGGTTTTTTAACAAAATTACAGTCAATCTTTCATAAGAGGTAACTATTGAAGGTAAGGCGGTGCCAAATTAGCCAATGGCTCCAGCCAGTCTACCAAAAACGTACCAAATAGCATTTACTTATAACTTTGTACTCTATAATCAAACTGTTTGCTCAAAGTCTGCAATACTTTGGCAGAGCTTAGGAGTCCAGAAATGACTGGCTCTCTGGTACTGCCAAAATGACTAACTACATTAGTCTTTGGGTTATTTTATGGCCATTGACTGAAACCGCCAAAAGTGCCAGAATGCACTCTATAAAAAGTACATCAACCAAAAGCTAGAAAATAACACCCAGTCCGCCTAAGGCCTGGTGGCAAAACCGGGGATGTACTGGCCTACAACGCCATTCCACTCCATCTACACTAACCAACAGAACCTCAAGAACTGAGAGATTTAGGTATTTAACGAACCTGGAACTAACAAACAGCCACTGAAGACCGAGGAAGTCCTCCTTTATTATTGAGCCTAATTTGAATGAAGTTTTGTGCTTTTCATCATGTCAAGCTACGCCAAGGACCTAAGCTGCGAAGCCGTCTGCCAAGACACAGAACAGAACACAACCACAAAAACAGAGAAAAGAGAAAAATGAACTTTCTACTAAAAAGTTTGAAGTCACTTCCTCTCGTATTCTCCGCTGCGCTACGAATACTCGGGTGTACGGGTGTTTCTTGGCTGATGGTGTACAGGTGTGGAAATGCCGTTCCTGACATCTGAAACTACCAACTCTGCAGACGCAGACTTCTACAATCATAGAAAGACATCATCCTATTTAAGCGAGCTTAAAGGTGGTGTGGCATCTACCACAGTATTGTCTGTCAAAGTGGTTGGCCATGAAGATACCAGCACCACAGTTAGGACACTCTCTTCTCAATCTCTCAACCTTGCCGTCGTTGTCGACCTTGTAGTAGGTCAAGACAGCAAGCTTGTGCTTTCTGTGCTTGTGCTTGATCTTCTTTGGGGTGGTGTAGACCTTCTTCTTTCTCTTCTTACCACCACCTCTCAATCTAAGCACCAAGTGAAGAGTGGACTCCTTCTGGATGTTGTAGTCAGAAAGGGTTCTGCCATCCTCCAACTGCTTACCGGCAAAGATCAATCTCTGCTGGTCAGGTGGGATGCCCTCCTTGTCCTGGATCTTCGACTTGACGTTGTCGATGGTGTCGGAAGACTCCACCTCCAAGGTGATCGTCTTACCGGTCAAGGTCTTGACGAAAATCTGCATTTTGGCTTGTCTGCAACGGGAGGTGCTTCTTTCTTACCAAATGGTGGTGAGTGAGAAACGGGAAAATTCTTCATTTATGCTCAGCGGACTGCACATGGGCGCGCCGTCCGTATGCAGGATATAGGGTATATCCATCTCAAGTGCTTAGGGCTCGCGCCCTCCTCATGCTTGGCGACGCCGTACTAAAGAACAGACGCCAGTTGTGGGCGGAAAAAGAGACCCCCGAGTTCATCGCGCCGCCGAGGCGGCCGTGGTGGCGACGGCTCTTGTGCTAAAAATTGAGCCGGTTCCCAATAAGCCCCACCCGGGCCATCCAGGCCTCCAACCCCGCCTGGGTCACGTGATCCTGCCCCACCCCTTCAAAGCCAACGAGCCGGCCGGCCTCCTGGCCGCCCTGGTACGCCACCACGAACGGCAACACCTTGATTTTCATTCTCGCCACGAGAAACTCCGCCTTGGACGCCTCAATGGCGAAAACCCGTACACCCACGTGACTCTCGGCCACCGAGCGCAACACGTCGTTCATCTGGCGGCAGCGGGCGAATTCCGGGTGGAAAAAGTGGACGAGGCAGCTTTTCAGCGAGGTGACGGCGTCCATCAATGGCCTCTCCTCGGTGAAAACTTGCATTTTGCCGAGATTCTCGCCGAAGTCAGCCGCCGCTCTGTCGATCCCCCGCATCGCCCGCCGAAGCTCCTCCATCCGCGTCTCCCGGTACTTGAAGAGCGTCTCGTCGTCGTTCTCGAGCTCCTCAAGCAACTCGTCCACGTCCGACCCGGAGCTATCGGCATCCTCGGCTTTTTCCTCGGGCCGAACCTCCCGAAGCTTCCGTTTCTGGTACTTCTCAACAAGCAGCATGCGCATCAAACATCAACATTTCTCCGTTCTTACCCCACCCAAACACCAGAACACCACAAATCATCATCACCATAAATTTCCCGCTCATGCTGCCTCGTTGAGAATTGCCAAAATCTCCCGGACCCGTGCACTGTTTTCCTCCACGAGCCGTTTGTAGTCCCCGGGCCGTTTTTCGCCGAGATCCCGGATCGCCTGCTCGAGGTTGCCGTTGATCTGCTTGATCGTGGCGAGAATCATCTCTAGCTCGCTGAGAATCGCCTGTTCCATGGTGGTGTCCACACGCGGGTCCTGGGTTTTCTTGTTTTGGTCCGCGTCACGTGCCACCTCGCGTGCCTAAAGGCACGTGATGTTAAGCTAGCATGAGGAATTCCCAAGTTGCCGGCTGGTCCCGAGTAATGTCTGTTATCCGTGTAGGCTTTCGGAGTGCTGTCGGAGGGGCGTATGTGGCAATGAATGTGGTTTTTGAATGAGTGTTGAAATGCGATTACGTAATCAGTGGTTCTTGATTTACCTGACAAAGAGAGGGTATGGTATTTGGTTTCATAATTTCTGCTCCAAAGTGCTTCATTATGCCTTTTCTCGATTATAACCCAAAAATGGTGTAGAAGTCCTATTTAAGGTAATAAGTATTTGAATATAAGCATTATAATTAAATTCAACGGTATCAAATTGAAATATTTAGAAGGCTCCATTATTACGAGTTGATTCAAATTAAGATTTCACAACTTTTGGTTTTATTCGAATTGAGCTTTATTTTAAATTTAAATCACAATGTGGTGTCTGTAAATGAACCATTTCGCAGCAATTTGGAACACATTAAATACAATACAAAGTGTTCTCTACACTTCTGTCATCTCCACTTTAAATAGCCTATATTTTGAATTTTTATTAGAATTTATCAAACTTTCAGCAAATTGCCACTTCGGTGCTTGCAAAAGCTTCCACTTTAAGCTAAATTGACCAAATTCGACCCTAAGCTCTCTAGCTAAGTAAACTGAACACTATAGAATCTGTTCGGCTCATACATATCTAAGGTCATCTTAGTATTAGAAGTCTTTAGTGGAAATATAGAAACTTACAGCAAATCTACAACAGCAGTTGCAATTATTACCTACTTTCAGGCCAATTTCGCAGCCATTCTGATTACGTAATCACTCAGTTGCACACCCAGACTCTACGACTCCCCATGTCTGTCAGTGTTATCAATTGGTCTTGAGCAGTTCCTCCAATGTCTGAATTATTTTTATTTTGGTCCAGTTTCAAGTCCTCAGATCTGAGATTTTTGCATAACTGCTTGTAAGACTTCTCTCGTCTCTGAGATACTCGTTTTGTGGCATGATCTCTCGAGATACTCGCATAACTACTTTTCCTCTTCGAGATACTCGTATAACTACTTTTGTGGCATTCTGGTATCTCTTCGAGATACTCGGAGATACTCGTTTTGTGGCATTTCTCGTATCTCTTCGAGATACTCGTTTTGTAAGAACGTGTATTATGCTAATGCTATGCTATTTGCGGAGGGCGGCGATTTCCTGGTTGTACCTTTGCCTGTCCAACTCCTTTTCCTTGATGGTGTCGACTAGAAGTTGCCTGAGCTGGTTGTTTTCGTGGATGAGGTTTATTTTCACTCTCTCGTTGTCGTTGAACTTGGACAAGAGGTAGTTGAACTCCCTGCAGAGGTTGAGGTAGGTTGTTTTGAGCACGGAGAAGACGCCAACGAGACGGCTGTGGTCGGAGATAGCGGACTTAAGCGAAGCCACCGTTTTAGTGTTGGCGTGCGGCTTTAGTTTTTCCGGCTCGAGTTCTTCCGACGTGAGGGAGCTCTGGTCCTGCTCGGTCCGGTCGAACACCGTCGGTGTGGACGATCGGGAGTCGTACTCGAGCGGCTCCAGCTTGATCTCATGCAATTGCAGAAACGCCTTTTCGATCTCGGCGTCTAGCTCATCGGACCTAAAGTCCGAGTTCATTCCGGGGCAGTTTATGAAACAGATATGAAACAAAAAGGAAACAGCGGTGAAACAACGGTGAAACGAAGGTGAAACAATAAATAGTAGGCTAATGCTGGCTCAGGGAGATCACCCTGGACTGTGAAGAAAAGTTTAGTGATGCGATGCCATCGTAACGCGGGGCGGTCCGTTTTTATATGCAGGTACCATTCTATGATTTCTACAGCTGATCTACAGCTGATCTACAGCTGATTTCTACAGCTGATTTCTAAAAACCATTCTGACTTTCTATGTAAACCTTTGTATGTCCATGCTGTGTCCCGTTGCGATCTCGCTGATTATATAATCTGATTATATAATCAGTTCTTGGACCAGAAGTTCAAGCGGGACACCTGGGAGAGAACAGAGTTGGTTCTCTCGCTGACGTCGTTGAAGACGTCCTGGGTCAAGTCGTTGACCTCGTCGATCTCCTTCAAAATACTCAGGCTCATGTCCTTGACGAAAACGCCGGACTCCTCCCATTTCTTCGTCAAGGTGTCCAACACGCCTTCAAACGCTCTTTTCCCCGTCAGGGCGTTGTGGCCGAATCTCTCGACGGACCAGTCTTCGATTTTGTTGGCCAACGTGGTGAAGGGCGTGAACGCCGTGATTTCGGCCTCCTGGTCAAACCGCGTCCGGCCAATCGGCATCCGTTCGTCCGGGCTGTACGTGACCGTTTCGTTCACTAGCAAAAGGTGGCTCATGGTCATGTTGGACGACTTCATGATGAGTTTCCGCAGCACCAAGTCCACCTCGCTGAGTTCCCGAACGTACGAGCACTCCTCCCCGCCAATAATCGACCGGATCCACCGGGGAATCGGCTGTTTGCATGCGATAAGCCGTTCTGTCTTGAGAACCTGTCTTTCCACGTCGATTTCCCGATTGAGTGTGTCCACGGAAACAACATGCAGCGAGAGTTCGTTCGGGTACTTCTGCCAGTTGGCCGCCGTCACCTGCTCCCAGTTGTAGTTGAAGATGTGGCTGCTCGAGAAGATTTTCATGCTGTGGCTGTAATCTGGCTGTAAATATCAGCTGTAAATCGGGCTGTAAATATCAGCTGTAAATCGGGCTGTAAATATCAGCTGTAATTCTGGCTATCAGCTGTAATGTCGGCTGTAACTGGAATGAATGAATGTCCGCTATGTAAGGCCGAACTATGCAATCAATAAATATGGCAGTGCCAAATGCTAAATGCAGAAAAGATGGGATGAAATAGAAAAGGCGGAAGAAAAGAGGGATGTGATTTGAGAAATGAGGACCAACTGGAGATAATGCCTTGTCCAATGTGCACTCCTAAAAAAATGCAGCCACATCGGTCCATCGCTACATGCGTTCTCAAAAGTGGCTTTTTATGTATATCTGATTTTGTTTTTCTTGTTTGTTTGGTTTGGTTGTTTTTTATTTTTGTTTTTTAAATCTCTTTTTTATTGTTTCATCAAGGGCATAGTTCTCACACGAGGAAAAGAAATGACGGCGTTATGCATGCTGGGCAAACTCGCGGATGACCTTATGTGCCCGGCACGACCTCGGAAAATTCCCCTATTTGCTGTTTTTCTGTAGTTTCTTCGAGAAGGGGGACTTTCTGCTGCTGAAATAAGAGTCTGTGGCTTTGGCAGCTGCATTGAGGGCGTTTTGGTCGTTTTCGTGACCCCCTAAACTGCCACCCCCAGCCACGACATTGTCGTTTTGCGGCCACCAAACGCGACATTTTTGATGCTTAATGATGTAAGTGGAACATAATTACGTTAACAGATTGACAGTTTCCTAATCTCTTTATTAGTTCTGTAGAGCTATGATATTATACCTGCTTTGCTGTATACACATTGTAGAACTACTGTGATTATTCATTACATCTACATTCTGAATAGATTATTCTTAATTATAATTCTATGTATTATCCAAGCTAAAATTATTCATTTTCTCTATTTATTTATTGAAACAATATTATTTTCTTCTCTGATAATGATAAAGCCATTGGTAACTCAAGTGGCCGTTTCAACTCAAATCTGTGAGAATCTGGACCTTCACTATTACAAAGCACACAAATGTGATTACATGCACCACGTCCTCTATAATTCATTACCTCACTATTTACAGAACACTCAGTACAGAATAATCGGTATCCACTCTAGTTTAATACTACCAGATTCTGATTACGTAATCATTACATAATCAACAACTCTTTCATCCTCCCCCTCCGATAACTCACCCAATGCCTACAAACCGCCGAATTCCACATTCCCAAGTACCCAAATCCCAGCCGCAATCCCCAAATCCAGCGAAGTTTGGACTTGGAAGACTGGCTGCTTAATCATCGCACCCGTGCACCAGGGCTAGAACGCGGACTTAGAAATGACAGCCAGAATCAACCAGATTTCTTTTAACCAAACCACCAAAACCCCATAGAAAACCCCAAAGAAAATGCTAAAAACGCTTAAACCACTACGTTTGGCGCGGCTGCTCGTGACCAACGCCGCCAAGCCGGCCAGCACGGGCGGATTTGCCAAAAAACCAGTTTTTGCAGACTATTCGCCACCAACTCCAGAACAAAACTACAAGACAACCGTTCTTGAAAACGGACTTACCGTGGCATCGGAGTTAATGCCGGGCACCAAGACTGCCACCGTCGGAGTTTGGATTAACGCCGGATCCCGGGCCGATAACCCGGTGAGTTCCGGAACAGCCCATTTTCTAGAACATTTGGCGTTTAAGGGCACCAACAGAAGAACCCAGTACGGCTTGGAGCTCGAGATCGAGAACCTCGGCTCCCAGATCAACGCTTATACGTCCAGAGAAAACACCGTCTACTATACTCGGTGTTTAGCGCAGGATTTGAACCAAAATGTGGACATTTTGAGTGATTTGTTGACCCAGCTGAAGCTTGAGGCCAGAGCCATTGACTACGAGAGAGCTGTCATTCTCCAGGAAAGCGACGAAGTCGACAAGATGTTTGACGAGGTTGTTTTTGACCATTTGCACGAGATTGCATTCAGAAAACAGGACTTGGGCAGAACCATCTTGGGCCCCAGAGAGAAAATCAGAACCATCCAGCGCGACGACTTGGTCAACTACATCAACACAAACTACAAGGGAGACCGTATGGCGTTGATTGGTGTGGGGTGTGTGGACCACGAAAAGCTTGTGGAGGCTGCCAAAAAGTACTTTGGCCACATTGAAAAGAGCCCAGTGCCGTTCAAGCAGCACGGCGACGATTTGCCCATTTTCTACGGGGCTGAGCGGAAAATCCAGGATGACGCTTTGCCTGTGACTCATGTTGCTTTGGCTGTGGAAGGTGTTTCGTGGTCTGCTCCGGATTTCTTCATTTGCTCCGTTGCCAGCGGCATGATGGGTGCCTGGGACCGTTCTATGGGCATTGGCTTTGACTCCCCATCGCCACTTACTGTGCAGGCTGCCATGGGGGGTCCTAACGACTCGGCCTTAGTCAACAGTTTCATGGCTTATACGACGTCGTATGCAGACACCGGACTTATGGGTGTTTACTTCACCGCCGACAGCAAGACCGACATGTCTTTGTTCACCAACGCGGTCATGCAGGACTGGGCCCGGTTGAAGGCTGGGGATATCTCCGAGGACGAGGTGGAGCGGTCCAAGTCGCAGCTCAAGGCGTCTCTTTTGTTGGCTCTTGACGACTCCTCGGTGATTGCCGAGGATATCGGCCGCCAGCTCGTCAACACCGGCTACCGGTTGTCGCCAGAGGAGGTTTTTGAGAGAATCGAGAGAATCTCCAAGAAGGACGTGGTGGACTGGGCCAACTACCGGTTGAAGAACAAGCCGATTTCCATCTGTGCTTTGGGCAACTGCAAGACGTTGCCTTCGCACCGGGAGTTGTCCAAGGCGATGTCCCTTTGAGCGAAGCCCGTGAAGCCCGTGAAGCCCGTGAAGCCTGGCGCAGCCAAGCTGAAAAACCAAACCTGGCCAGACTGAAAGACGGCCCTGGCCTGAGTCGGCCACTGCATAGTGTACATAGATATTTATTCCATATGGAAATACAGGGTACCTACTCGGACAATGACGTAGCGATCGTATTAACTATGTATAGCAGCAAACCAGTCTGCTGAGTGTTGTCAGAAGCGTGTTCTGAGTTTATGTGTGATTGGAGTTTTTACCAGTATTTCCTGAGTTGGTGATTTGGTATTCTCAATGAGCAAAAAAATCTGGGCCTATTTTGCTGTGTTTCTGTTAGATTTCCAAATTGGATTCTTTTTTGGCTTTTTCAAAGCCGTTGATGGAAACCAAATTTTAAGTGATTTTGGGGGATTTTCGATTCCAGCAAAACGAAGGAGCTGTCAAACTTCTGCAAAATCCGGATATCAGCTGTTTTAGCAAATAGGCGTTTTTGCCATTTTCTTGCCATTTTCTTGCCATTTCCATAATGAGTGACAGCATCCAGCTAGCAATTAAGTAAAATCCGGAGACTGAGGTACTTTGGGAGATTTATAGGGTAGTTCCACCAGTCTAACTTCCAAAAGAAGCCGTTTCAGTATACTGAGACGGGTATTTTCCGGCGGCTACCAAATTTGCTGAATTTCAGAAGGCAGATCCGGCTGTGGCGCTTTCGGAGATAGTCGGAGTTAGCCGGAGTTAAGGGCTAATACCGGAAAGATGGCACATTCAGCACGCTCCGCTCGCTGACTGCTTAACCAGGGCTTCGCTGATTATTCTTCCTCTTGCACCACCTCCTCCTCATCAGAAACATTCCCAAAAACCGACTCATCCGGAATTCTCTTCATCAACTCCGGTGCACGGAACAACCGCCCGATGTTATCGATCCACCGGCGTCTCTTCACCATAAGTGCACGGAGACCGGTATTGGCGGCCTGCTGCTGAGCGGTAGAAATCGTCAGTTCTGGGGTCTTCCGTTTTCTATTTTTAGCACGCACTCTCTTCATGTACGCCTGGTCAACCTGCTTGTCCAAGTCGTCCAAAATGGTGCAGTACTCCTGGTAGGCAAGCTGCTCCTCCAAGATCGGAATTAAGGCCTTTTTCCGCATCCGGTTCCGGGCAACAGATTCCCTTAACTCCGCCTGGAGCTGTCTCATTTCCCCGCACACCTCGTCGTCCTCTTTTGTGAGAAGCCACTCGTCCGAGTCCACAATGGCATTTCCCTTGGGTTTGCCGTCCTGCTCCATGTTGGTGAAAATGCCAATATGCTTGAGTTCCCGCTTGAGCCGCTCTTCCATGGTGTAGTAGTCTGTGTCGGGCGGGTTGAGGTCGGAGCCGAGCTGGGTGGGGGGATCCTGCTGGTCGTCGTCGTCCTCGTCCTTTATCTCCGGGTCTTCTCCGCTTATCTCCGAGCCCTCCCCCTTTATCTCCGGCCGTATCTCCGCCTTCGCCTCGTGCACACTAAGCACCGCCAGAAGCAACCGGCTCAGCAACGGCCCCACAGAAACATCCTCCAGCAACGTCTTGGCGTCGTCAACCTCTTCAAAGCTCCCCTTCGCTTGATACAGCTCCAACGGAGGTCTCGGGGCTGCCGGCAGCGAGAGTTTCTGTGCTAAAGCCGCGTCCTCTTTTGCCCAGGCCTCGGCGTAAAACGGTCCCAATTTTGGCACCAAGTATGGCGTGAGCTGGGGGTCGTAGTCTTTGTCGAAACCAGGCGGAAGAACGTATTTTTCGTTGGCAAACGCCATGTCTTCGTTCAGAAACGGCCGGAAAAACAGCTCGATGTACAGCTGGAACGTGGTGAACTGGACTTGGTTGGCGGGCGGTTTATTTTTGGAAAAATCAATGTTGGGGATTTCTCCCGGAAGCAAGTTCTTCAAGTCGTGTTCCGGGTACAGCGCCACGCCGTACTTCTTTTTGAGGTACTCCTTGCCCTGCGTTTCGAGGCCGTTGTGGTTCTCGGAGAAAAGTCCCAATTCGGCTATCGCCGACGCCAGAAGCGTCTGCAGCAGCACAAACTCCGATTTCGGGTTTTTAAGCCTCGTGTCGTTGTCCTGCGTGAACAGCCCAATTTGTTCCGGCGGTTTGTCGGCCTGGCCTTCGCCAACGCCCTCGCCGTCATTGACGGGCTCGGAGTCCTCCGCCATGTCGCTTTCGAGCTTATCGTGGAGTCCGCGTTGGGTTTCTTTGGCGTCCATGAACTCGTCGTCGTTATCGTCGTCCATCTCGGCCTTCTCCGTCTTTTCGGCCTTCTCCGGATCATCTTTACCGTCACGATCATCATGAGTTGGTCCTGCTTTTGCTTCCTCGTCGTCGTCGTCTTCTTCTTCTTCATCACTGTCGGCCTTCTCCGACTTTACGGGATCCTCCGACTCGGTCTTCTCCGGCGAAGCATCCTCCCGTCTTCTCTTGGCCAACGGAACACTCTCCTCGTCCAACTCCCGCTTCCGCTGCTTCCTCTCAATCTTCCCAAGAAGCTCCTCGTCAAACTGCTCGGCTTCAGCTAAGTTTCCCCGAAGATTCAGCAAAAGCTTGCTCAAATTGAGCACAACCTCGAGGCTCGGGATTTCCCGAATTGCCTTCCCGTCAAGCAACCCGACGCTCAGATCGTACTTGAGCCGGAGCTCGTCGATGATGTCGTCTAGCGTCCTGGTGGCCGTGTGCATTATGGTTTAGTTGACTTTGTGATTTCGCTAAATATGCGTTTGTGTGCAGGATCGAGAACGGACCGAAGACAAATCTTGTTTTTGTCGGAGCGAAAGCCAAGATTAACGACAGATTCCTAGCGGCAACGAAGGCTTAGTTGTTTCTAGGCGGTCCAACTTACCTAGTGTCTTTTGGTGTACGCTCAAACACCGTTTTGGTGGTGTCCTGCATATAATGCACAGATGGTCACTTCAGCCGTTTGGATTTGCATGAGTGGCTTGGGCGGCTCAGCCAAAGGATTGAGTAAGTTAACTTTATTGAGTGAGTTGATTTTCTTTGTTTTGGTAGTTTAGTATGTTTATTGATCACGTGATGTGAATACGTACCGTGATTTGAGTACCATTTCTTGATCCGTGATTTAAATTTCAGATTTAAGAAACTTATAAGGGCTTTTTGATTATATCAAGTTACCCATTTATGTGAAAAAGCCGTTTTTGGGCTGTTTATGCTCTGTGATTCGGTCACGTGATATCCGGATAAGACAGGTGTGTGCACAAAATTCCTTCTAACATCTGCCACAGAGCTCCGAAATCTCTGTAAGTTTGTGTGCCAGCTGAAATGCCTTCAAGTTATTGATATACATAGGAATAATTAGCACGTTTTTGGAAAACGCACCGGGGAAATGGCCTGGGGTAAGTGTCCGGATAAGAAAGGTGCGCTCTCAATTGAGCAGTGATTACGTAACACCCCATTCTGGAACTGATTGATGCTAGCATATTCATAAACTGGCTCTGTGTAACACTTACTTGGTTGGCTGCCAGTCCTGACTGGATCTACAGCCAAACTTACACCAGCTCGAATTCACATGACTATGGATTGGCTATTTACAAAGGGGACAACTTCTTGAGGTACTGCAGGTCCTTGGCGTGGAGGACGCGATGGACTGAGCGCAAGGAGACTCTGTTCTTCTCGACGGGGGCGTCCTGCGGCCTCTTCCACTCCTCGGGGAACTGGAGCTTCTGCTTTGGGGCTTTGCTGTGGCGGGTGTCGACGGGGATATCGGCAAACGTCTCCTTGGACAAGTCCTTGGCCTCGGCAAGCAAGGCATTGAATCTCTCCACGAGCCACTTTGCGTTCTGTGTGGCGGTGCCGAATCTGGCCGTCTTGAGACGGAACGTCTTGTCGGCAAACGAGAACTTCTCGCCGGCAAGCACAAGGAACTTCTGGGTCTGTTCCGGCAGAAGCTTCAAGTCCTCGAGCTTCACGGCAAGACTCACGTGTCTGTTGTGCTCTGCAGCCGCATCATCGGAAAAGTCCAGCTTGTAGGTGATTTTGAGCGGGTTGCCCGTTGGCTGGTACTGCTGGCGGTACTTGGCCAAAAGCGGCATTTCGTATGCGGCCACCCGGTGGAGATGCTCGTTTCTCCGCTGCTCGTGCGGCGTGGCTCCTCGGTTCACCACCTCCGTGTTGCTGAGCTTCTGGATCGGCTTCTTCTTGAAGTCGTTGTTCATAAACCGCTCCTTGAAGTTGTCAAGCTCGTAAACATACAGCAACTTGGGCTTGTTGTTAGCCCGCAACTGCTCCACCGTCTGCAAAATGGCGTTTCTCTCCTTGTCGCTTGGGAAAGCACCCCGGTCCACCCGGAGTCTGTGCAACTGGAAAACCTGGTCCGCTGGCAACCCATCCCACGCATGTGGGTTCAAGTAGAGGGGCTCTTTCAAAACTCGTGCCGCCTGGCTGAACCGTCTTATCATGGCTCCGTTCGTGATCTGCCTAATGCTCATGCTCTGCCAGTTGATGCTCTCTTTTCGGCGTGCACACTTTAAAATTTTCCCTCGCACACCCTCCAACAATACAAGTATAGACAACGGTAGAATTAGAAATTGTACCAAATAAACTTGTAATTGGTATTTGGGTCTTGGGGTCTTTCTGGTAACTCACTCTTTTCTTCTTTTTTTTGTTTTCAGTCGACTGCGCTGGCTGTGGATATCGACTTGAAGGTTTGGAAAATGGTAGTTTAAAAAGTAGTCAAGTTTCTGGTATTTGACTGGCAATCTGAGTGACCGTCTAACTGATATTCGGATAAACAGTTTAACTAGCTGTGTAGACCACTGGTTTGGTTTCTCCCATGCTCTGGTGAGGTTGACTGAGCTTCAAAGTAGCTAGTTTAGCAGGTATTTTTAAAATTCTTTTCTCCTGAACATTTTTTTAAACCTCTGTTAGTATAATAATACCCTTTTTAACCCACTATTTGGGCTGGTTCGGAAATAGAGCCGTTTTGTTGCGTAAATCAAATGTTTGGCTGCAATTTTGATCTTCACTATTGGTGTACGGGTGTCGGTTTGACAAAAAATCCATAATCCAGCCGTCAGTTCTCCCCATTTAGCCGCTTATATCCGTACAAACCAAATCAAATCGCTGTATTTAAAATCCATAAGTAAATTAGCATATTTACTTCCCTACTAAAAATGAGAAAATTAAGGGGCAGGCGCTATATATATATTCTCGGTGCTAAGCCTGGCTGCAAAAACCTCAAACACTGAGGGGATCTTCCTATAAATTGGCCGTTTGCCGCCCATTTCCATTTCTATGTTTTCTTCTACTTTCTTCTCTTAATAAATGGTAATTCTTAGCGCTTCACTACAGCTTATATAGCAAAACGAGTCTAGCTCGTAGTATATATTCAGCACCAGGCCTACTCGGTTTTGATCCGCTTTTCAGCTTTTTCTTCGTCATGCTCCCGTTTTAAGTTCGGTTCGGCTTTGATTTCCTGTTTTGGCTCGGATTTTGGCTCAGATTTTGGCTCCTTTTTGGGAGAAAAGAACAGCGCTATGCCTTTCTGAACAACCTTCTTCTCCTTGATGGTGTCCTCTGAGTCAAAGCCAGGATTGCCAATTTCGGCAGCAACCTGATAAGAAACCAAACTGTCGTAAGCCGGGTTGTGGTCGGTGTCAAGGCACTTTTCAAGCAAAGAAGGGTCCCATTTCTGCGCAGGATCAAGCCAGAGGTGCCACGCCTTGCTGTTGGGTTCAATTGCAATGGGTTTTCTCGAGTGCAACCACAGCAAGTCATTGGAACCTTTTCCTGTGCCTGGACCGGTGCCAATGGCAAAAGTCAGAAGATAAGGCTGGTCTTTGTCGAGGTATCCGGAGTCGTTATAGTTGGTGTTGTGGCTGTAGAGCCCAGCAAGGAAAACCAACGGGGCGATTTTCAGATGTACATAGTATGGGGTTTTGTTTTTCCCCGATTTCTGCCACTCAAAGTAGCCCTGGATGGGCACGACGCACCGGGTGGAGTTTCTGGGTTGCAGCCACGACGACTTGTTCTCTGCAAGCGACTCCTTGCGGAAGTTGAACCGTTTGGCCTGAGAAGCCTGGATTTCTTTGGAGTACGGAGGACCGTTGGTGGATCCTCTTTTGACTGGGGCCGGATCTGACGGACTTTCCCAAATGGGAACTAGCCCGAACTTCAGCAGCTCCACAATGTACCTGATTTCGTCTGTGTGCTCCCGGTAGATAATGACACCGGTTTTCGTTGGAGGGATGTTGAAAGAACCTTCAAAGGTTCCAGAAACGGAAACATAAACCGTCCGTTCCTGCCCAGTTGGGGTGTGGTCTGTGGTCACCTGGTAGTTGTTCTGGTTCAACTGCGTGATGTCATTGTCAAAAACAATTTTCCCAAACACCTGCGGGATTGCTGCTGCCTTCTAAAGTTAGCTTTACACATTCTCCACTGTTACTTGTCTACATACCTGGCTAAGTGCATATCGGCCACACATGGGGTTTTGATGAATATCTTAGTGCTCTACTTGCTGTGTCTATCCTGCATCTAGTCGTACACGCCCTGGAAGAACCCCCGGAAGGAGAACTGGGAGCCCAACTCGTCGATCTTGGCCACATCGGCCTTGTCCAACTCAAACCCGTACACAGCCAAAGCCTCCTTCTGTCTCTGCAGCTGCGACGACGTGGTGATGGGCAAGAAGCCCTTTTGCAAAGTGTACCTTAGCAAGATCTGGGCGTCAGTTTTCCCGTACTTCTCGGCCAACTTGGGGAGCTCGTGCTTCAATGGGTGCTCCTCAATCTCCTTGTCGTCCTTCTTCATCCGGAACAATGGCGAAAGTGGGCCGTAGGCCTCCAACAAGATATTGTGGGTGTTGCAGAACTGCACAATACCCTTGCTCTGTTCCTGCAAGTAAGGATGGAACTCAATCTGGTTCACCTCGGGCAAACCGTCCTTGTCTCCGGCAGCCACGTCAATGATGGTCTGCAAGTGGGGCACGGCAAAGTTGGACACGCCAATGTGCCTGACCTTGCCGGCCTTCTTGGCCTGGATCAAGTCCTTGTATGCAGTCTCAAGCAGTTGGCCCCTTGAGTACTCTGGGTTGAAGAATGGGAAGTGGATCAAAAACAAGTCAATGTACTCCGTGCCGAGCTCCTCCAAAGCTCCATCCACAGACTTGGCCAATGTGTCGTATCCGGCGTGGTGGTGGGGAGCACCGGGGTTGTATTTTGTCGCTATGAACAAATCTTCTCTGTTCACGGAGCTCTTCTTCACTGCAGCAGCCACCTCGGCGTGTGTGGTGTAGATTTCAGCCGTGTCCAAGTGGCGGAATCCGTTGTCGATGGCCAACACAAGGTAGTCGACCATCTCCTCCAACAACGAATCTTTTTTGTCGTCGTCTCTCTTCTTCTTGAGCCACTGCCACTTTGTGCCGGAGCCAGTGCCGATTTGCAAGGGCACTCCGGACTTGGTGGTGAGTTTTGGGCCTGGGAGCTCTGGGACTGCCAATGTCATGATGTGGTAGAAGCAGATTTTGAGCCACAGACTGTGGCTGCGGAGATATCTATCTGGTATATGCAGGTACCTTGCAGCGGAGGCAACAAGAGACAAAATTCAGGGGTCTGGTGCTTCTCCAACTTTATCTTAATATTTCAGAGTGGACAGAGAATCCACTGCATTGGTTTGCCGTGACTGTGGCTTAGCTTCTGCGATAACCTTTCAGAGTTCCGATCTAACAAATCAGAACAAAGAGCCAAATCATCGCCCGCTAAAATCGATCAGCCACAAACGGATACAATTAATTCGCAATTTCTCGAGATTAGTCTCACTGAAGCCAATACCGAAATGGAATTTCCATGCTATCTGACTTATCAATACGCAATTCCTAGCGGGTTCCCACGGCAATAACAGATAAGGAAAATACCCAGTTACATAATCGGTTCGCACGCAGTTACATAATCGGGGCCAATTGGGTGGCTCGCTGCTGCCACTGCGGGGCGTGGCTTCTGAGCCCCAAAATAGACGGCCGGATGAGTGGATAACGGCATCATAAGTGGAGTGAAAACGGGTGGCAACGCCTTCTCGGGTTAAGATGAAAGCACCAACTCATCCAATGCGTAACAGTATTTACGGTTGACGGTCCAAGTAAGCCAATGTGTTCTAGAAAGAGGCTTCTATTTTAGAAGAACGGGTGGTTGGTGTAATGGTCAGCATTGCTGCCTTCCAAGCAGCAGACATGGGTTCGATTCCCGTACCACTCACTTCTTTCAGGTCGCACCGAGCATCATTTTTTGCCTAACAAAGCTGTCGCATTATCATTAAATATTATATACGCTTCCGCTCGAGACGTTTGGACTTGAGGTGAAGCTGGGCTCTGGTGTAGCTGGCTCTTCTCATGATAAGATCAAGCACAGGCTCGGTGATTGTAGGAAAGTAGATTTGGGAGTACTTGCGCACGTGAGCTAGGTAGTCTGCCCTCAGGGCGGCATTGATTTTGGGCCAGCGGAAGGACTCGTTTATGCTGATGCCGATGAGCTGCTCGAACAAATCCAAAATGGCAGATTCGACAAGACGCGTCAAGCTGAGGTGGTACTGGTGGAGCCCCAACACAATGGCCAATTGGGAGAGGGTCAATCTGGAGGCAAAGCGCATGATGGCGACGCGGTGGCTGCTTTCGGACGTCTGCTCGGCGTGAATATCCCGGTCACTTTCTAGCTCGGCGTCTGCGTTGAAAACTCCAGAGGCCATCATGTGAGAGAGGTCCTGGAGGCACAGGAACACCGGGAGGGTGTGCTCGAAGTTCTCGCTGGTGTCGAGGACCTTGAGGAAACTGGTGCTGAAGGTGATGCGAACGGCTGTGGGGCTTTCTGGGTCTACCAGACACTTTGCTTGCCTCAATGGGGGTTGAGGCTGCGGCACGTCCAATTCAAGGGTACGCGTCTTGGGCGAGTTGTCGGTTTTCTTAGTTCGTGCAGCTCGCCTGCGTTTCCGCGGGGGTTCCTCATGCAGCGGCAGGGCAAAGCGATCTTCAATGACGCCGCAGCGCACAACGTGGCTGGTCCGAGGGGGCGTGTACCTGTAGTTGCCCGCATCAAAATTGCAGCCGTGATACCCCTCACTGCCATAATTGCAGCCATAATTACAGCCGTAATTGCAGCCCTCATGATTGCAGCCGCAGTCGTCCCACGTAAACTGAGAGCTTGTGTGCATTAGAGAAAGGGGCAGAGAAGGCCCACTTTCGTCTCGGCTCCAGTATGGTAAAATCAGCAGCTCCGCCCACGGATCTACTTTATCGAAAACCTCTCCGGGCACATCGGCGCCGTAGGGCAAAATATGGTCAGATTGAGACAGACTGACTCTGGGGATTTGGAGGGAATATGAATTTCTAAAATCCGTCATTTTTCCTTTTTCGAGTGCGTTGAGAAGCAAGGGCACTTCGAGGTCCAGCGATGGGCAGGACATAGCGATTGGACAATAGTTAGCAAATAGTTAGCAAAATGAATGGAAATCAAAAAAACAAGAAAAGCGGTATTTAAATTCTGGGGGAGACGCGTATTTATATATGATCGGGCAATGGCTTATCCTGGGGAAAATGCACCTTGGCTGCAAATGATGATCGGATGTGCCTGCATATGCAGGCGAAAAGATCGACAACGTCCGGTTGATGCGGCGGCCCCAGGAGGGGATAAATTTACAGCCAAAAGCACCACAAAAAGTATAAATACAGGCGCCCCCGCTACACACATTTTGCTGGAATTCCCCTATTTTTATTCTTTTATTTTTCCGCACCCAAGCAGGCGCCGTGATCGGCGGCCGCCTCGGTATCTAAGCCTTTAAGCGAGGCTGCAGTCCTGCAGACAATACCGGGACCATCCTCAACCAAGCTGTGCTTCCAAGATATTCTCCACCGCCGTGTTCACGTCGGCCTTAAGGTACTTGCAGTTCATCATCACCTGTATCAACCTCTTCACACCAATGTCGATCTTGCCGTCACCATACTGGGCCAACTGCGACACAATGGCGTCTCTCTCCTTTGGTGCCATGAAGTCCATCTCGTCAAACACCTTGCGGGCTTCAGTCACATCCTGGATCTTCTTCATCTCAATGGTCTTGGTGAAGTTCTCCACAAGGCCCATGTGCTTCAACACCGAGTGCTGCGACGTCGTGCCGATGATAAGCAACCGTCTGCCTCCCGGTGGCTTCTTGTTGAGGTTCACAATGAGCATCTGCAAGATCTCGTTCGAGAAGCGGGGGCCAATTGGCACGTAGTTAATGAGCGTCTCGATCTTGTCAATCACCAACACGTTCAATGGCGACTTGTACACATCTCTGAAGATGTTGTCGATGGTGGCAATCTTCATGCCCTCAGACATACCCACGAGGTTCTCTGCAGAAAGCATCTTGATGTATGGGAACTCCGACCGCAATGCCATCATCGATGCCACCGCCGTCTTACCCACACCGGGCTCTCCGTGCAACAACACACTGATGAGTCTCTCTGTGTCGGAGTGCTTGACTTCCTCAATGTACGACTTCAACCGCTCGAAAAGCGTGTGGATCCGCTGGTTGTACTCTATCACGCCGTATGGGAAGTTGTGCTCCAAGTCCTCCTCGTTCACACCAAAAGCAGGCTTCACTTCGTTGAGAGCAAGAAGGAAGTCGTTCCGTGTGATTTTCATGTTGGCAATGTTCTGGTCCACCTGAGCAATGTTCTCGCTCTTGGTGAACTGGTTGATGGCAAACGACGAGGCCGAGTTCACCAACCCCTCGAGCTCGGCACCGGTGAAGTTCTTCGTTAGTCCAGCCAACTCATCAAAGTCCACATCGTCGCCCAACAAGTTGTTCTCCTTCATCTTACGTGTGTGGATCAAAAGAATCTCTCTTCTGCCGTTCTCGTCCGGCAACAGAATCTCAATCTGGATCTCAAAACGTCCAGGACGCAAGAGAGCACCGTCAATCAAGTCAAGTCTGTTGGTCATACCAATGATCAAGATGTTGTTCAATTGGTCCACACCGTCCATCTTGGCCAAGAGCTGGTTCACCACATTGTCTCCAACGCCAGTGCCGTCACTCTTGCCGCCACCTCTTTGTTTGAACACAGAGTCCAACTCATCGAAAATGATAATGTGCAACTGCGAGTTCTCCTTCTTGAGCTTGTACTCCTGCTCGGCGTCCTTGAACAAGTTACG
The DNA here is from genome assembly GCA_030573315.1 of Osmozyma mogii. NCBI lineage: Eukaryota > Fungi > Ascomycota > Pichiomycetes > Serinales > Metschnikowiaceae > Osmozyma > Osmozyma mogii. Next base: position 106,627 of record JAJMDB010000025.1, read on the forward strand.
GATGTTCTCCTCAGAAGAACCAACGTACTTCGAAAGCATCTCTGGACCGTTCACAACCTTGGGTTCCTTCACATTCAACATCTTACCGATCTGACGAGCAATAAGCGTCTTACCTGTACCTGGAGGACCATAGAGAAGAAGACCCTTGACATGACGCAAACCCAAGTTCTCCACGAGCTCAGGTGAGATGATCCGCGAGGCAAAAGCTCTACGGAAGATCTGCAGAAACTCCTCGTCCAAACCACCAATGCCGAGGTTCTCCAACTTGAAGTCTGGGTTGATGATTGGGTTGGCCCGAGGCTTGTTCATCAACAGCTTGCTGCCCTTCTTCTTCTTCAAGCCAAGTTTCGTGTCTTCAGCTCCGAAAAAGTTGATGTTGGTGCTGCCCATCAAAATTCCCTTTGTGCCAAGGTCCTGCAGCATCTGTCTATCGGTGTTGCCCAATTGCGACAAGTTGAGCACCTGGACTCCATGGACCTGAACAGCAAGAACAGAATTCTGGTAGTCCATCAAGATTGTTTGTGATGGTTGCAAGATCTGGTTCTCGTAGTTCTTGCGGAACAATTCCACGAGAGCCTCCTCGCTCACTTCCATTGGAACAGCCCTGTTGGGGTTGTAAAAATCAACCAAAAGATCCACTTCGCCCAAATAGTGCGTGTCGTCCAGACTCTGCTTGAAAATGTTGTACAGTTCCACTGTGATCAGCTGGCCCATCAGCGCCTTGATCCACTTCCGGATGTATCCGGCCAAACCGATGGTGCCTCTTTTCTGGTCTGGCGTTTTCAAAAGGGTATACACAAAAATGCCGTCCAAGATGACGTGCAGTCTGTCTGGGGTTTCCGGGAAATCATCTGGGTTGACCGCCACCACGTTCAGCAACGCCACATGGTTGCCTGGTGAGTTGGCTGTTTCCAAGGTTTTCTTGAAATGTGGCCCTTGGGGCACCTGTTTTGGTGGCGCCTGGTTGTGGTGAATCACGGGGTTTCCCGGACCGGGATTGTTGGAGACTCTAGTGAATCCGAGCTTCTCCATCATGTTCTTTTTGATTCTGTGAATTTTGGTGTTATCGTTAAGGAGTGCGTGGAGGTGAGTGCTGTCACGGTACTTTTGTCATGTGATTAAAGTCAGATGACAGAAACCACGTGTTCATTTCAGCACGTGCGCTGGATGAGCTAATTCTATCCATTCTGCAGGATGGAACAGCAAACGCTCCGTGCATGATAGAACGCGTGAGAACATTAACGAAAGTGGAAAGTTGAACCCCAGGAACAACCACCTGGGTTTCAAAAATCAAAAGTGAAAAATTCCGCCACCACGAGGTACCACTATCATTGGGTGCGGGGATGCAATATGGAAAATTCGAGAAAAGCAAATATTTTTTTTGGTGGTTTGTTCCCTGCCCAGCACTCACAATGCTCCTTTTGCCCCTGAGTGCTAACATTTTAGGGATTTAATAATCGCAGTGGTCTTAGAATGTGGCTCGCTGATGTGGCGTATCATGGGAAGATCACCAGGGAATGCCCGACCCGAAAATTCCTAGCTAGTAATTTTTCGCGTTTGTGTACAGGACTGTGGCGTCAGAGCGCCGAATAAGGCAAAGAGCACCGGCTTTTGCCGCCCGGCCACACTGGTTTTCGCTAACGAAAGACGGTGGGGAAACAGAAGGTTGTGAAAGTTTATTGTGTTTACGAGATGGCAAAGATGAAACTGAGCAAAAAAGCAGCAAAAAAACAAAGAAAACCGACGTCGGCACCACATTTCTTTTGGCTCGTATTGACTCTGCAGGAATCGTAAGGGTGAGGTTCCGAGGGATGTCCATGTGCTCGATAACTCACCCAACTTAGTAAGACAACAGACGCCTAGATTTGATGCGCCATATAAATAGCTGCGCATGTCCCAGGATTTTTGGAGCAATCCTTAAATTTTACATATATTTATTATAGAAAATGGTTGCCCAAATCCAAAAGCCAGCTCCATCCTTCAAGAAGACCGCCGTTGTCGACGGTGTTTTCGAGGAAGTTTCCTTGGAACAATACAAGGGTAAGTGGGTCTTGTTGGCCTTCATCCCATTGGCCTTCACTTTCGTTTGCCCAACTGAGATCATTGCATACTCTGACGCTGTCAAGCAGTTTGCTGACAAGGACGTGCAGGTTCTCTTTGCCTCTACCGACTCTGAGTACTCTTTGTTGGCCTGGACCAACGTTGCCAGAAAGGACGGTGGCTTGGGCCCAGTCAACATTCCATTGTTGGCTGACACCAACCACTCCTTGTCCAGAGACTACGATGTCTTGCTCCCAGAGGACGGTGTTGCCTTGAGAGGTATCTTCTTGATTGACCCTAAGGGTGTCTTGAGACAGATCACCATCAACGACTTGCCAGTCGGTAGATCTGTTGAGGAGTCCTTGAGATTGGTTGACGCTTTCCAATTCACCGAGAAGTACGGTGAGGTTTGCCCAGCCAACTGGAAGGAGGGTTCTGAGACCATCAAGCCTGACGTTGCCAACTCCAAGGAGTACTTTGGCAAGGTCAACAAATAATTGACGTAATAATGAATAGATTTGTATGCTTTTAGATTTTTTGACCTGCAGTGGTTGTCCCGTGACCCTGGTGGTTTAGTCGCGTTCCGGAGAAACTCACTCCCCAACATGTCTAAAGAGGTGCTCTTCTTCAAGTTCCCTGTGGACGCCCAGGTGTTTTTCAAATCCAAGTACACGTATGCGTTGGTCAACTTGAAGCCGCTTGTTCCGGGCCACGTGTTGGTTGTTCCGCTCAGAACGTCGGTGTTGCGGTTTTCCGACTTGTCGGCCCAGGAATCCTCCGACTACATGAACAGCTTGCAACTCGTGCACAGGTTCATCAAGTCCCACTATCGGGCTGACGCCTTGAACATTGCCATCCAGGACGGCCCAGAGGCGGGGCAGTCCGTGCCCCACCTCCACACTCATTTGATCCCCAGATACGCCACAGACGGCTTTGGCGACTCCATATACAAAAAATTGGAAGCCACCGACTTGGAGCTGGCGTACCGGGACTTTTTTAAGAGAAAAGAGGCCGCCCAGAGTGTGGGTGGATTCCAGGCTCCAGACGACGATTCCAGAGATCCTCGGACTATAGAGGAAATGGCCAAGGAGGCCCTGGAGTTGAAGGAGGCGATCGAGAAGTTCTTGCTGTCGAACTAAATAGAGATTTTTAGAGAAAAAACAAGCTGCAAATTTTAAAAAATCCGTAGGGGGGAGGCCCTCCTTATATGCTTTTCCCGAATGCGGCTAAGCCCGGCTGCAAATTTGGGCCTCACTATAAAACCTCCCCTTTCTGCATTTGCCACCAAAAAGTACCACTTTTTTCTTTTTTTGAAGAAGTTATAAAAGCAAAATAAAAACTATTTTAGTTTTTAAGCTAGCCGTACATCGCCGGGCTGGAGTTATGGAAGGCCATTGATCTGAGCTAACAAATAAACATTATTTCAGCTATTCTTTCAACAACACTGATTTGAGCTATAAATCTGTAAATAATGAAAACCTCATGATCCATCTGTATAGCAGAACAGGAAACAATTTTGGCGTTTCTCACGTGATTTGGCACGTGACTCTCTCAATCAGAACCTCAGTTGGCTGCACAGTGGTACAGGTATCACTTAAGACTGTCTATTTTCGCTTCGCTCAGATAGCCAGATAGCCAAATAGCCATGTCAACGGAACCATTGGATGAGATCCAGTGGAAGCTGCCGGAGTGGATCCAGCAGTTTGGGCTCAACACGGTGAATGTGCTAGACTACTTTGCCGAGCTGCCGTTCTACGACCGGACCCTGAGTAACCAGGTGCTCCGAATGCAGTTCCAGTTCCAGCAGATCCTCCCAAACATCCACCCGCAGCAGTACATCCAGCTGAAGCTCACGGAGATGGTCGGGGTGGAGTTTGTGGTTGCATTTGTGCGGGAGCCCGATTTCTGGATCATCCGGAAACAAAGACGTCTCGACCCCAACACAACTTTTACAGAGCAAGACTACTACATCATCGGAGCCAACGTGTACCAGGCGCCGAAGATCCACGACATTCTTCTGTCGCGGCTTCTCCTGAGTGTTTTGCTGGTGCGGAAGCTGGTGGAGTTGGTCAACAGCATGACGAAATTCTCCATTGCCGACGGCGGACACATCTACCCTACAGAAAAAGATGAGGAGCCGGCTCCAAGACCGCTGGACACACCGCAGCTGCTGAATCCAGGCACGTCTTTGCCACAAACATCTGGACTGGTGCCGATGGTGAGTAACGTGAGCAACGTCAACAGCGAAGTTTCCGCCGAGGCGTTCGACTCGCTTCTCGGCACGGTTGTGTCGACAGCAGGGAAAACGACGTACTTGGACGACATCCCACTCTACGGAAAAGGGTCTACAGTGGAACAGTTGGGCTTGAAGTTGAATCTATACGACGACTAGAGCTCATCCTTTGGCACGTCCTGGGCAGCCACAGGCAACTCACCAGAGGCAACAACCTTGACCTCCTTTACTGGACGGTCACCGTAGCTGGTCTTGACGTTCTCGATATAGTCCACAACGTCCTTGCCGTCAATGACCTCACCGAAAACAACGTGGGCACCGTCCAACCACAGGGTGATGGCGGTGGTGATGAAGAACTGGGAGCCGTTGGTGTTTCTGCCGGCGTTGGCCATGGACAAACGGTACTTTCTGTCGTGCTTCAAGGTGAAGTTCTCGTCCTCGAACTTCCCGCCGTAAATGGACTTTCCGCCGTAACCCTTGCCGGTCTCAAAGTCACCGCCCTGGATCATGAACAGAGGAATGACACGGTGGAAGATGGACTCCTTGTAACCGAAGGCTGGGTCGTCGCTGATGGCCAATTGTCTGAAGTTCTCGGCGGTCTTTGGAACAACCGAGCCGAAAAGACCAATGGTGATCCGGCCAATGGCCTTCCCGTCGTGCTCCACGTCGAAGTACACGGCGTGTGTGAATGGTGGGTTCTCTGCCAATGCAGAAACGAGTCCGAAAAGTGCCACAATGGCAGCGAAAATGGTGAGCTTGAACATTAATGGAAAAGCAAGTGGTTGTTTGATTCGCAAAAGTTCGCACACCTGGCCTCAACGCACCGCCACAGGAAGTCCGCCAAGTTAGCCAACAACAGTGCCAGATTTGTACACAATTTATTATAGAGTGTTTCGGAACGAGTAGAATGTTACGAGTAGAATGTTTTGGTTCTTGTAGAACGTGTATGCTGTTTACGTAGATGCCACTGTTTCTAGTGTTGTTCATTACGGCTGCTGAAGGTACAGGAGAAATTAATAGATTTTGGCTGTTTCTTTATGTTTTCATACTCATCAATGTGATTTCTTTGCGCAATCTGTTGTTTTTAAGTGGTGCTTGGTTTGGTTGCAAATTGGCTGAGTTTTTGGAAAATTAAGTAAAAATTGAGATACCTCTGCAAATAGAAAATAAACTTTTTAGCCTAAAAAATCACACAAAACGAAATTGGCCACGAAAATCGAGTAATTCATAGAATTAGAGCAAATTCACCTATTAGAGTAATTTTAGTAGTTTATATTCAAGGCTAAAAGGAGATACGTTGATGTCGGCAAAATCACGTGATTCACAAGGCAAACTCCGAACCCGAGTCCATGGATAAGTTTATTCAAAATTGAAATACGATTTTTTTTTCTCCATAAGTGTGTATTTTGAGCAGATAATGAAAATTAAAAGAAATATGTGTTTAACAGAGCTGAAGATTGGTAATATTTGTGACATTCATAATTACGAATAAGTTTGCATGCTTGAAGTAATTCGATATTTAACAAGAATTGAACGTACTAGATCTTGCTTAAATCTGCCAATTCGAATATTACATGTTCACAGTAGCGAACCCTTTGACGAAAGCTCAAATGCTCTATGAAGAAAATATGAAGAATTCGATTGACTAAAAACATTTAGGAATGAAATTTGGAAATCAGTAGATGTCCAGAGAACATCGAGCCAACTTTGCACCCAAATGAGTTCATAGAATCTTAATTAGGCCATAAGTGTTCTAAAGTTAAGCAGAACGGTAAAAATCAGCAAAGAATCCCAGATTCGTCAGCAGGTAGCATACGTACCAGCCTAGCCAAATAACCCATTTACACTGATTTACAAATACCTCTTCTGCCCAAAGTAGCTTTAACCTCTCAACCTACAGAAAAGCAGTTGTCTATGTATTGCGGCTGGCTATTTACATGGGCAGCTGCCGACACCGCCCACAGGATTTCAGGCTGATTCGCTGAATCGGTCCTTATGTCAGGAGTTTGGATTTGAGTCTTGAGGGTTTCTTAAGGATTCCGATTGAATTCCGAGGGCATTCAACCGAAGAGCCGACTTCCGGCCGAATTCCGGAGCCGCTGGAACCCAGGAGGATTCTTCGGAACCCTCGGAATCCTCCGGATTCCTCGGTTTCCTTAGAACTCCACCTCCTGCTCCCCCTGGTGCTCCTTCTCCCGGTCCTCGATCCTCTTCAAAGCAGCCCTCTTGGCCTTGACGGTCTTGGCGTTTCTCTCACCGCCGTTTCTCTTCCTGCCCCTCGGATGCTCTCTGAGCGGCTCCAAGTCGTTCAAAAACTTGTGTTTCCACCGCAAAAGATACCTTCTGGGGGCAACGTCGATGCCCAATTTTTTCATGGTTTTCCCGTCTGAGTCGAGAAACTTCTGGAGATCGCCCTCGAAGGTGTCGAGGTACTCGACAGAGTCCCGGCCAATCAACAGGAGGAACGTTTCGAGGTCGTGGACGTTTTCTCTGGTTCTCGTTGACGTGTTTGTCTTGAAAGCGGGGTAACTCACAGAGAAAAGCCTCTGCGGGGTAAGTGGGGCAAACGCAAAAGCCCCCTTCACCGGGCCTCCCTGGCCAAGCCCAAATACCCTCGTGTTCGCCGCCCGTGCAGTTAGCAAACGGAGCATCTTGTCTTGTATGGTGTAGTTGGTGTTGAGAATTTGCGAAGATGAGCACTCCCAGGGAATTCCGTGCAAAAACGGAAAAAAAGACGGGGAAAAAAATCTGTAGATTGGAGAGGCTTGGAAAGCTCAAAAGGAGAGAAATGTAGGGTTTTTGGGTCTACTGGGGGGTTATTACGGGGGTGAAGGCCGGTGGGCTGTTCGGGAGGTACGGGTGTAGCTGGCGGTGGTTGGCTGAGTAGCTGGAAGGGGGAGATTGCTGGGTGATCTGGGGGTTTGGGGCCGGGTTTTGGAAGTGGGAAGTCGCCAGGGGCTTGGGATGCTGCCAGAAAATGGGTATTTGGGTGATTTTGGGGTCGTGCATGGACCAATAGTCACGTGACTTGTTCATAGCCGTTGCAGTGGGTGAAAGCAAGGCACATTTGGCAGCTTATGAGGCTATTTTTGCTGTCTGCCCATTGGGAGGCTTTTCTCTGTGGTCCTTCTTGTAGATCGACTTCCGAGGGTCCCTGGACGACATTTTCTGAAAGTCCGTCTTTTTTAGATCCCAGGGGGTCTCCCCGACTCCCTGAATTCCGGCCAGTACGGGAAAGGCGCTCATTTGGGCGTAGCAGAGCTTTTTTGCCGCTCTGAGTGGGCCCAAACGGCCACCCCCAGCCGCGACATTGTCGTTTGCACCCACTTCCGGCCCACTTCCGGGTTGTAGAAAGACCCGTAGGGAGTTCTTTATTTCTATATTGTTGATATATAGGGCTGCCGATAGGATCTCTAGGGTATCTACAGATTTGCTTTCCAAAATCACTAATATGGTATAAGCAGAGATGGTCTTTCTACTTGTCAATTGGGTGAAAAGCTAAAATACCAGTAGTTTATTAATGAAATACTGGCTTTTAGGAAGATTGCTCATGTTCTCCCAAATGTTACTGGATTGCACAACCCGTATTATAAGTAAAATGAATACTTTGACCAACCGGATTTCTAAAAGAGGTAAATTAATTACTGGAACCGTCATTTTTAGAACAGGCTTAGCTGGGGTATAAAAACGGACGCTTCCCGCATTTTGCCACCAGAACCGTCATTTCTCTGTTTTTTTGAATCTATCTATACCAAAATACCAAATTTCAACCACCAGCTTCAGCTATTCCGGTTGCAAACCCTGAAGCTGGGGTTTGATATAGTCCCGGTCAATTGGTGCTATTTTTGGAACAAGTAAGTAGTAAGAGTCAGATTTATCGAAACAGCCGTTTGTTCAAATGCTTCGAAATGGGTATCCGCTCAATTGGGCCATATACCAACAACGCTAAGTAATTGCCACTGGTTCGTTAGAGCTGACTAAAGTACGTTAACTCAGGAAAATTAGTTTGTTTAGCACTCAATTGGGTCGGTGCTACGAATCAACGGTCTACGCATTAGTGGCTACTATAATGCAACGCTGGCTCCAAAGCAGTGCACTAGTGGATCTGGGCATAACTACTAGAATACAAGTAGTGGTCACTTAGCAGTGGATCTGGGCATAACTACTTGAACCACTTAACACTGACTCCTTCGGAGCAGTGCATTGCTAGTGGGCTGCGGACTAGGACAGTGAATATATTTAGCTTACAACAAACCCTTGTTCTTGAACTCGTCAAGCAAGGAGTTGCCCAATCTGGCGGGGGACTTCTCGACGACAACGCCGGCGGACTCCAAAGCGGAGATCTTGGAGTTGGCGTCACCCTTGCCACCAGCGACAATGGCACCGGCGTGGCCCATTCTTCTTCCTGGTGGGGCAGAGACACCGGCAATGAAGGAGACAACAGGCTTAGGACCCTCTGGTCTGGTCAAGTTGTACTGCTTCAAGAACTCACTGGCGTCCTCCTCGGCGGTACCACCAATCTCACCAATCAAGATGATACCCTCGGTTTCTGGGTCGTTGAGGAACAACGTCAAGGCGTCAATGAAGTTGGTACCTGGGAATGGGTCACCACCCATACCAATGACAAGAGACTGGCCAAGACCAACCTGGGTGGTCTGGGCAACAGCCTCGTAGGTCAAGGTACCGGAACGGGAGATGATACCGACCTTACCACGCTTGTGGATGTGCAGGGGCATGATACCAACCTTGCACTGGTCTGGGGCAATGAGACCAGGGCAGTTTGGACCAACAAGTCTAGTTTTGTCCTGGGTCTTGAGGATCTGGGCAATTCTAAGCATGTCGTGCTGTGGGATACCCTCGGTGATGGCCACGGCCAAGCCGATCTCGGCCTCAATGGCCTCCTCAATGGCCTTGGCGGCAATCAGCGGTGGCACAAAGATACCAGTGGCCGAGGCTCCGGTCTGCTCAACGGCCTCTCTGACAGAGGCGAACACCGGCTGGCCCAAGTGGGTCTGGCCGGCCTTCTTTGGGTTGGTACCTCCGACAACCTTAGTGCCGTAGGCAATGGCCTGTTCGGCATGGAAGGTGGCCTGTTTACCGGTGAAACCCTGGTAGATCACCTTGGTGTCGGCGTTCACCTTCAAGTTCTTGATGGTGGACGCGTAGTTCTTGGCGGCGGCGGTGGACTTGAACCCACGGGCAAATTGTCTGGACAACATGGTGTTGGTTATGTTTTGTGAGGTTTTTCGGGTGGACATATGCCTGGTGCACGGGTCCCCGGGGAGTCCCGGGCAGTGTGCAGGCGCCTGTCCGAGCCGAGCCACCAGTACCGGGAAATAACCGGGGCTACTTTCTAAAAATAGCTGCCTGCCTTCCCAGTCCCAGCGTCTACATCTTTATCTACCCACTCACTACGTGCCCACGGCGAATGGCTGCTGGCTACCCCTTTCGACGCGACTTTCATATGGATCGGCTCCGCAAACGCCGAGCGAAATCAACTCGCATTGGGTTAGGGCTGGTGCACGGGTGCACGTTGCTGTGGCACCGAGTATTGAAAACACTCAAAACACGCAGCTTTAGACCAAGAAATTGTGTCCGTCTGCGTGTTTTCTGGGGCTCTAAAAGTGGGGCCCTGCCGGTGTGCAATTGGTTTTGAGCCAATTGCGAATTGTAGTAAGAGGACCTCAAGTCTTGCCGTGGAATTCGGCTAAAACTATGATTATGTAATCGGGACAGCGTGATTATGTAATCATGTGGTTGTGGGTTTGTGGATTTGTGGTCAATCATTAACCAATTGGTTGGTTTTCAAATGTTGTGCTTAAGCAGTATGTTAGATTTCTGCTATATGTTGTTGGTCAAACTTGCTATCATCACAACGTAAATTAAAAATTGGTCTGACATTTGTTGCAAAATCAGCATTTGCCGAGGCCTTTCAGCACATTGGCCTTCTATTTTTGACTCTTTCAAAATATTTTGCAGCTTTTCAGCATATTTTTGTCATTTCAGAAGACATCGGCAGTGTTTGACCCCAATCTAAGAAAGCACCTTTACTTGAAGCCATTCGATTTAAGGCATTTTCATTAAACTTGTTGTTTTTCCAAATATTCGATGTCTTCTCAGGACTTAACTGTCCCTTTGGATAGCATTACTGCCTTTGCAGCGATTCCCGTTTCAGGATGTCCTAATTTTACCCCATTTTCCACCAATTGACTACATCAACCTTCGATACGTTCTTCCCTCTACACTGCTTAATTTGTCTCCTTTTAGTATATTGAACACCTATTCAGTATAACCTCTGCAGTGTATTTTCCTATTTTAGTATTTGACCAATTTTCCAAACCACTTCCTAGCGCTCCCTATGAAAGCAGCAACTGAAAATCGTTTGAGACGACAACCCCTCGTTATGGACAACGCTGGATTGCCAAGTATAAAGTTTTTGACTTCATTTAAAAGTTCGAGTCACTAATAAGTTTTGAGTCTTTAAACAGCAGCGACAGCTGCTGCCAAAAGCTTTCAACGCCAGCCTCCGGCCAGCACCTAATAATTAAAAAGACTCTTATAGTACAACGTCCGCAGACGGAGCAACTCCCAGTCGTCCTGGGAAACCCACATTTCGTTGATGACCTTCAAACGGGCATAAACACAGCCGCCCTTCCAGGTCAACTCGGTCGGGTCGTACTCCTTTGGAGGCGGAAGGGTGTTGACGGGGATCACGTGGCCCTGGTCACAGAGGGCGTCGGCTTTATCCAAATCGAGCGTGAGCTCGGTCTGCTCGGAGATAAGCTCGGTTTCCTCCGGAGATAACTCGATGTCGTCGAGATTCTCGTCACCCTTCTTTTTCTTCTGCTTAGCCTCGTCCGTGAGCCGCTTCCGCTTCGCGTCCATCTTCTCCTTCTCCTTGGCCACATAGTTGAGCACATCGTCCAACGTCAGCAGACTGAGGAACTTGGGCCGCCAGATGTTGATTCTGTCGTTGAGCAAAAGATCAAACCCGTCTGTTTTCGCCAAGCCTCCGCCTACAACCAAAATGTTGTCGTAGAGCTTGCGGGCTTTGGCGAAATCAGTGGCAATCCCGGCACACGTGATCAGCTCGATGATGGCCTTGTCTAGCGGCAAAGCCACCGGATACGCCACCTCTTCAGGAAACTGCGGCTGGGTCTTGGTGTAGGCGGACGTCTGTTTCACGGCAAGCTTGTCGTCGGCAAGCTGGAGGAGCAACGCCTCGTCGGCCATGGATGCATAGAGCTTTTTCTGGAGCACCTTATCGTGGGCTTTGGAGTACGGGTCGTTCGGCTCACCGGAGTAGTGGTCGATTGCTGGCGGAACCAAGTTTTTCTGTTTTTCCGTCATATCCACCTCCAAAAGCTCTGGATAAAACAACCCGAGCGGCGCTAGCATCACCTCGTCAAACACCTTGAAAAGGTACTTTTCCGTCGGCTGCCCCGGTTTCCGCTTATAGAAATCGTAGAGCTGCACGGCAATGTCGGCGTCGTTGAACGTCGTATAGCTGTGCTTGAGCTTTTGCGCTAGCTGCCAGTCGTCGTTGTGGGAGCGGAGATTAATGTCCGAATAGGGAAAGTCCTGCTGCAAAAGCAACTTCACCAATGCACCGGTGACGTCGTCTCCACCATAGTCCAACCGAATCCGCAGGTCGTTGATCACCATGCCTTCGTCCACACACGAAATCAGCGTTTTTTGGGCCCCAACATCCACCACACAGGCACAGGAAGACCCGGCACCGAAAGTCAGCGCCACGGCTTCCTGGATAATGCCGACCCGGCCAAATCCGATGCGCCGGAGAAGAAGCAGCACCCACGTTTCCACATACAGCTTGTCGTAGAGGTCTGGGATCACGAGAAGACACTTCATGTGACGCAAGTCACGTGGCGCGCACGTGATGTCGGCTGAGCGGAGACATGCCCCCACTAGCCGTTCCAAGTCCCCAAAGAGCTCCTGCTGCAGCGTGTAGTCCTGCTGGTTGAAGGCCCCGTGCTGGAGCGGGAACCGCAACCAGTACCGCTGGAAGTGCTCGGAGATCGGAATCCGGAGCGCATCGCTTCCGGCAATGAAATCCTCCTGCAAGAGCGGATCTTCCGGGCTAAGCCACTCGGTGGGCGTTGGGTCCGAGTGCTCGGCGACCTTTTCCGGGGTTTGTTTCCGGTTGAACGAGGCCGCCAGTTCTCGCAGGTTGGGCATGATTCTGCGCTTGTAGTAGCGCATGCGGGCACGGAAGTCCTTTGTGACGACGGCCTTGGCGTCGTTGAACTGGTCGGAGAACTGGACGACGTTGTCTTCGTCGACGTGGCGCTCCGGAGATACCGGAGTTAGCGGAGTTATGCCCATTTCGGCACTCGTCCGTTTTACTCCGACAACCGCCGGCACGACCGCCGGCTCCAAGTCCGTGGCTCTCCCGACCCGCAAGAACCCCAGTCCAGGGTGGAGCACCACCGTGTCGTGGCCCATCTTCGTCTCCTGCGGAGCATTTTCGTTTTCCTCCTCCTCTTCTTCTTCTTCTTCTTCCTCCTCCTTTCTCTCCAGATTTACCGTCCCGGCCGATTTCGGAACAGCCCCCTTGGCCTGCGCCTGGGCCAATTTCTCCAATCTCCAGTTCCGGATAAGCGTGGCCTGCTCATCTTTCTTTAAATAGTCGGCAAAGTAGTTCTTCTGGTTGACCAACGGAACCGTTTTCACCGAAGTCAACGAAAAGCCGTTTTGCTCCTCAAACCGACCAATCCCGGTTTTCTTCAAGTTCTGGGCTATCGTGGCTGCTGCCTTGAGTCTTCCCTCTCTTCTTCTCTGCAAGACTTCCTCCGACAGCTTCTTGGCCGGGGCCTTTTCGTTGGGTTTCCGCTTCTTCTTTTCCTGCTCATCCTCGGGTTTTTCCGATTTCACAGGTTTTTCCGGCAGCCCGTTTTCGTCCACCACACTCACAGCCGGCGATGACGCAACCGGAGTTTCCGTCTCCTCCTCCTCTCTTTTGATTCCCGGTGGTTCTGACATGTGGTTGTTGTTCGCGTTTTCTGACATCAACACTTTTGTGGGTGGTTTTGTGGTGCAACTTGGGTGGTTTGCGTGCGGGACTTTGGAGACAGGCAGGGGGGTGTTTTCGAGTGGAATTGGGTAGAACGGTGTGATTGACGGGGTTTTGGGTGGTGAAAGTGGGGTCGTGCGACGTTCATAAATGGCGTAGTGATTTTGGGCTGGATAGTTGGACAGCTGAGATTGCCTGTAGAATGGCCAGAATCGCTCACAGGACTTTAGTATCTTTTCATGCTGTTACGAGAGCCCACCGCAAGCCATCGACACCAAAAAATTACAACTTTTGGTGGAAATTGCACCCCAAAAATGGCCTGGGGTAGGAGTCCGGATAAGAGAGGTGCGCATACACCTGCGCTAACCGGATCTAGCCAACTACTTCGAAAATCCAAAATTACCCGTTTATGTCGAATGTGGACTAAAAGCTATCGATTTAGCTCTCCAGATCATCTACGTGGAATTTCAGTGATTTCATGGTATTTTCTAAAAGTTTCTTTTTGGTTTAATACCATTAATAATAGGCATAACCGATTATCCTAAATGCTGACGATTCTAAAATGTGCTTATTTTAATAAAACAGTGGAATTAAATTATGCAGAAAAACCGTTTCTTTGCATTATTCATATAAGCATATAGAGTGATTTCTAAAAAGTCTAGACTTAATAATATAAGCACATGGGAGCCTCTCAAAATCACTAGATTTAGGATTTTCTGATAAAATCATACTATGAAAGTCCTGAAATTCTTGGTTGTCACTCATTTCTCGTATTTTGTTATACGATATAGTATAATCTTTAGAGGTCATTTTGTTTGCAACATCTGATGCTATACGATTTGTAACGCAATTCCCCAAAATCATTCTTTAATTTAGCCATGTGGCTTGTCCATCATGACCTATTTGCGTTATAATATAAGATTCTTGATAATTATGCTACGTCTCACTACATCCAGCTAGACCGTAGTCAGAATTGAAAAAATAAACTAAACGAAACAATGACCCCAGTGGGTCAGAATCTTGGTATTAGGCCGAATTTTAGGGGGTTTGAAAATCGGCTTAGCTGCCTCAGAAGCTAGCGCTTCGTCAGCGTCAGTAGTTCAAGGCCACCCTCATCTTCGGCGAATCCACCTTCTTGTACGGCTTGAACCGCTCCTGAGAAGGAATCTTGGCGGTAGGAGGGGCCAGGGCCAGCACGGACGAAGTAGAAGCTGACTTTTTATGACGCAGAAGATTCATGATGCCCTGCGTCATGCTCAGCTCCTTCTGGTAGTCCCAGAGTTTCCGTTTCCACTGGGCCAAGGTGTTGTGCATCTCAAAGAGCCGCATGAGCTTCTTCTTCTTCTCCTGCGGACTGCCCTTTTTGGTATCCCGGAGCTCGTCGTGCAACTCCTTGTACTCCAGGTACCGAGAGTAGAATTTCTGGGCCAATTGCTGGTAAAACTGGTGCTTTTTGTCGGCGTGGGAGGCCGAGGGAGGCAACTTTGGGCTGCGTTTCAAGCTCAGGAGCTTCATGTCGTCGTCCGAGTTGTCGTCGTCGTTGGGCAGGCCGTAGTAGTGGCGTTTCTTGTGTTCGTCATCTGAAGACAGAGACAGGGCCTTTTCGGACTTTTTCAACGGCAGCTCGTCGTTGCGGGGCCGTTTCCGCTTGGATTCCGGCTCGGCCCGGGGCAGCTGGGTGGAGGCTCTCTTAACTCCGGAGTTAAGCGGAGATCCAACCGCCAGACTCACCTGGGGCGAATTCAGTCTGCGGCCAGTCAACATGCCGCCTCCAAGCGGCGGGGCCGGTTTCTTCTGGTGCTCGTCCAGAGCAGCCTTGGAAGTGATGCGTTTTCGGAGCGGATGGGTATCCAGATACCCCAATCTGCTCAATGCGTTGTTGATGTTTTCAATGACAAGATTACGTTCAAACTCGGTGAACCATGGAATGCCCCATGGTCGGAGCTCCTTGTAGGCCTTGTCCTTGAGGATGATCTGCGTGCTGGCGGGATCTGCCGGCGACACGCCCAAAACAACCGACGGGAACCGGTCCGCTTGCGTAAAGGTGCCGTTGGGCGTGTAGATCTGAGTATGGTTGGTGTAGAGGGTGGCCAAGTCTGCGGGCAGGAGGTGGTGGGCAATGTGGGTGATATCCTCCAACGCCGATTTTGTAATGGGGCCCAAGGCCAAGAGACTCAAAAACTTGGCCAACACGGTGCTGGGCAGGTCGGATTGAGAAACCACATAGGGTTTGGTGGGACCCACTAGCGACGAGTTCTTGGACTTATCTCCGAAGTTGGGTTTCTCCGGGAGGGACGGTTTTGGCGGCGGGGCCGCCGGCTGGCTGTTTTGATTTGCAGCCGCCTTTTCCCTGAGTTTCGGGTCGCTCACCACATTCAATCTCTCCGTCACCGTTCCCTGGAAATCGTACCCCAGGGAAGCCGGCGAGTAAATGTCAAAGCGGAGCGACTCCTGGGACGCCGTACAGGGGTATACGAGGTCGTCGGAGAACTTGATCAGCTGAGGTTAGTATGTGAAGAATGACGGCCGGATCAAAATGACAGCCAAGATGACAGCCACAATGACAGCCTGATCTGGGACCAGAACAGCGATACATACAAACTGGCCGTTTTTGACCACCAACTTGGGTTTCTGGTTGAGGGAATGGCACTTGTGGAGCTGTGCTAGCACATCCTGGTTCAACTTGATGGGGAATGCAAACGGGGGGACCTGGGGAGGCGGATGCAAGACGGTTTTTGAAGGCACCATAGAGATATTGCAGCTAGGCAGGGGAGGAGCGGTGACTTAGAAAAACCGTGGATTTGGAAGTTTATATGGCAAAGGCAAATGAAAAAAATAGAAACTTTTGGAGAAATGAAAAAGAAAGTGCTAAGGAAGAAATCGGAGCCGCTGGGAGCAGTAATAGAACCAATGCGGAAGGAAGGACGCTTCGCGCAGGAAAATCACCTTCAGGTGGAGGAACGTAAGGTGAGCCAGACGAAGGAGGTAGGTCCAAGCAAAATAAATAGAGAAAGGCAACTTCCAAAAATAGCACAACGTAGAATATAGAAGAGAAATAGAAAAGTAGAATATTAATAGAATAGAATAAGAGCAACGGCTCAGGGTGTTTCAGCTCGTTTGTTTCAGACCACCTGCCTCTGGTCCCGCAGGCACCCGCACCAAAACAGATTGTGTACAGATACAGAGCAAGGAGGGAAGAAAAGAAGTAGTTGTTGTTAGAAAAAACAAGAGACGGGGAAAAAACAGGGATGTGGTAAAGAAAATGACGGTTGGCAGATCGGGGGAATGTCGCTGGTGCGACACGCATGTCACTTGTCAATCATCTAACGGTGGATCTGCTCACCAGCCACGACCGGATCTTGAGAACCGAGGCCGCCACGGAACAACCGTCATTTTCGCTAAGCCGGCTTGGCGGGTATAAGAAGCCTATTCTCGCTGTTTTTTCTGGTTTCCTTTTTTTTTGCCTTCGCTTTTCCGCCATCCACCTACAATGGTGCCACTGACAATCGTAGATTTGTCATGATCTAGAATAACACAATACGTGTACGAGTATGCGCTTACGCCTACATGGCCAGATTTGAAGAAACGAAAACGAAAACGAAAACAATGCAGAAACAGAAAAAATCAGGGAAATCAACCAAAATCAAAAGAAATCAAAATAATGACGGTTGGAACGGAATGGTGGCACAGTTGCTGGACTACGGCGCCAAGGGCTGTTTGCTGCTTGAGGAACAAGATTCATGCGCACAGATCAATCTGACTGTGTGCAGGAGGGGCTGTAAAAAAAATAGTGGCACAGGACTCAGCGGGCGAGGAAGTCTGGAAAGGCGTCGCCGGCGGCCCGGAAAAATCTTACTAAAAACTCCACGGCCTCACAATGGCCAGCTCGCCGTCGCCAGCAAGTGTCTCCGGGTCGGGTTGCTTTGTGCAACTATGCAGTGCACTTCCCCTATCTCGCTGACGTGCACACACCACGCAACAGCAGCTCTTCTCGCATTGCGAACCTCAAAAGCCTTATAGAGCCCAGCCCATACACATTTCCCAACACATCTTAGAAAACATGTTAAAGTGGGTGCAATCAGGACTTTCCGTCGTGGCCGGTACCGCCGAGCCCGAGTATGGCCGTGAGGCCATCCATCCAATCACGGATTTCATCAAAAACGGCGAGCCAGTGTCGAGAGAAACAGAAATCGCCGATTTCGCCTGGAGAAAGCCAGGCTACACCAACGTCGAAACCCAGACGTTCTACTTCACCGACTTGAAGAAAAACTACGCCGGCTTCGCCCAGATCATCCACTCCAACTTGATGGGCGTGAAAACAACCGCCCAGTTCACCTTCCGCTTGTACAACAACGAGCTTGGCCCGGACGACCCAAATGCCACATGGACCCTGACGGCATTGGAGGACTTCCGTGCCGAGGGCGCCAACTTCTACGCCAAAGACTTGAGCTTTGAAATCTCCGAAGACAACACCACCTACCGTCTCCAGCTGTCGGTCAACGAAAACTCCATTGTCGACTTGACCGTCACCAGATTGACCCCCGGTGTCGTTTTCGGTAAAGACGGCATGTCCCTCTATGGTGAGGACAAGGAGAACCCATGGGGCTCCATGAGACACGCCTTCTGGCCCAGATGCTCCGTTTCCGGTAAGGTGCAGCTCAAGGAAACCAAAATCGACATTGACGGCTTCACCATGTTCGTCATGGCTTTGCAGGGCATGAAGCCCCACCACGCCGCCAAGTCGTGGAACTTTTTGAACTTCCAGTCCGAGCACTTCTCCGCCGTCCAGATGGAGTTCACTACGCCTAAATCCTACGCCGAAACAAAGGTCAATGTGGGCATTGTCGCCAAAGACGACAAGATTGTGTTTACCTCCATCGACAACCAGGTTGTCCACCAGGACAGAGCCATTGACAGCGTTGGCTGGAATATCCCCCACCTGATCACCTTCAATTACCTCAAGGACGGTAACGAAGACGACGTGGTGGCCTCTGTGTCGGGCCAGCTAAAAAACTTGATTGAGCGTGTGGACGTGATGGCCGAGATCCCCCAGTTTGTGAAGAACATTGTGAGCGGAGTGCTGGGCGCCAAGCCCTTCATCTACCAGTTCTGCAACCCAATGACCATCACGTACGACAACACCTCCGAGCAGGGCATCTGCTTCAACGAAGCCACGTTTATCTCCGAGTAGACACGCCATCACGAGCATATGGGTATAGGGTATGTATGGGCTAATCTGCCTGGCCCGGGCTTAATGTTAATCGTTTAATCAATTGTTGTAGTCGTATTTTTTTTTTGTCTGGTTGCAACTTGCGGCAAAAAAAAATATCGACAACTGCAGGATTCGAACCTGCGCGGGCAAAGCCCAAAAGATTTCTAATCTTTCTCCTTAACCACTCGGACAAGTTGCCTTGTTGCTAGAGATTTGGAGACAGACCTTTTAGGTTAAATAAAAACAGTTATATTTTCATTGATGTATTGGCTAAATGTTCGAAGCTAAAGCTTCAAATTCAAAATCGCATTCAAATACAGTGTATTTCAAATACTACAGCCACGGAATAACGATATATCTATTTTAGCAGCTACCGCCGCTCGTAGGTCAAAAAGTGCAAGAACAAGTAGCCCAAAACAAGGAAAAACACACTCCAGCCGATAAGATAGGTGGCATCCTTCCAGTATGCAGAGACTTCAAAGCCAAAGGTACTCAAAATGACGGCACCAGGGACTTCGATAGAAAGACCGTATTTTTTCTCTCTGAGAATCAAATCCTTGACTTCGTTGATGGCCAAAGCCTCGTAGGCGTAGTGGAAAAGAGAGATCCACTGTAACCACTTGGTCTGGACCTTCAAGTCCTCGGAGTTAATGAAAAGCCCGGCAAACAACATGGAAAAGAGCAAAATCAACACCGCCACAATGGTCAGTGTGCCTGGGTCCTTGATAAGAATGCCAATGATCAAAATCTCCGACGCTATGGCCACGTTGAAAAGCACCAACACCAAAAGAGCCTTGAGGTAGCCGTCGTGCTCCATGGTTAAGCCCACTAGCGGATACAAAATGCTGAGCAAAATGATTGGAGGAAGCACCCGCAACGGCACAATATCACAAACAACTTTTGAAATGTAGTAGCTGACGGGATGGTAGTAGTTGTTGGCCCGTTCACGGACAAAAATAATACGCTCTTCAGCAAACGAATGGAGCCCGGTGAGGGAGGAGAAGCCGAAAAGGGCAAGCACAAAGAAGAACAAGCCGAGTCTGTTCTGGAACCCGGAGATATCGTTGCTGACATGGTAGTAGAGATATCCGGAGAAAAGCCCCACTGCAAGTGCCAACACGTAGTTAGTCAAGAGCAACTTGGGGTTTCTGTACAAGTTTTTGAAGGTTCGGGAACACAAAATGGCCGTTTGCAGCGGGAGGGAGGCTTTGGCAAGCATGTGCTGGGAGACGTCCAAGTCGGCCTGGTTTTCCTGGGCCAGCTGGATCTCTGCCTTGAGCTCTGCGGCCAACTCGGAGTCGGCGAAGGTCTGCGGGAGCTTTTTCTGGAGCTCGTAGCGCTTATCTCCGTTATCTCCGCTATCTCCGAGGGGCAACACGTTGTACTCGTCCCGATGCGTGGCAAAGTGCTCCCACTGCGCCGTGTCGTCCACCAGCAGACTGCGCAAAAACGACTCGTGCACATCCTCCACAGAGCTTTCTCCCGGCACGTGCACCACCTTTTTGTGGTCCATGGTGATGTCAATGAGGTAGTCGGCAATGTTGTAGCCGGCCGGGCACTTGTAGCCGTTTCTGCCGAAGAAGTCGTTGGCCCACATGAAATCACCCAGGTAGATGAGGTCACCTTCGCTAAGAAGAAGAAGCTTGTCGAAACGAGAGACAATATTACTCCGAGGCTGGTGGATGGTGAAAACAATGGTGCGGCTGAAGTCCTTGGCTAGCTTGAAAAGGCAGTCGATGACGTTTCTGGCGTTGTAGGCGTCCAAACCAGAAGTAGGCTCATCGAGGAACAAAATCAGCGGCAGCGTGACCAACTCACAGGCAATAGAAACACGTCTTTTTTCACCGCCAGAGATGCCTCTGTCGAAATCAGAGCCAATGACACGGTCCTTGATGCCTAAAATACGCAATTCATTGAGAACCTCGTTGACTCTGGCGATTTTGGCCGAAACCGGCATGATTCTCGGCAACCGCAACAAGGCACTGTTCAACACCGTCTCGTAAACGGTCAACGTTGGAATCAAGTGGTCCTCCTGGTCGACAAAACCAATGATCTGGCGGTAATCGGCTGGATCCAACTGCTGGCCGTTAACGGTAAGCAAGCCCTGGACCTTGCCGGACTTGCGTTTGCCGGCCAAAATATCCAAAAGGGTAGTTTTTCCGGCTCCAGAGCCTCCCATGATGGCAAAACACTCGCCGGGCTTGACCAAACCGTACAAATTGTTCAACACCCGTGCACCGGAGGCCAAGGTGTAGTTAACACCGGAGAAAGCAAGGGTGGCGGGCGTGAAAGAAGCATATTCGGAGTCGTCGCCGCCAACAGGACCGGGCAGCCAGTGGCCGGTCTTGAAAAAAGCGGAGTTTTTAATTTGAAACACCAGAGTAATCACCACAACTAAAACAACAAGAACCACCGCAGCAATGGTGATCAAGTTGTACCACGAGAGCTTGTGGGGCCCGGGCAAGTCGTAGCCGGGGATTTCACTTTTGTGCACGCATTCACCGGATTTGCATGCTATGGTGATGTAAGGGTCCCCGAAAACGGACGAAATGAGGTCGTTCATCAGCGGCTCGGAAAAGCGGCAGTTTCCCTTGGATGTGTCGCAGGTGAAATCACCAGGGCCACGGATGGTTTCAGTAAGAAACTCCGAAATATCAATCGAACCGGCCTGGCCACAGAGCATACGGCCAGGGAGACACTTGCAAGCTACGTCCTTGCAGTTATATCTGGTGACATTCAGCTTCAAATCGGACTCAAAGGCACAGCGGTCCAAATCACAGTAAAACAGCTCTGTCTGGTCGATCCAGAACTGGAAATCACACGTGTTGTTCTTGCGGTCACACGAAAACGTGGCCTGGGGCTTCTTCCCCTTGAGAATCTCAATAATCTTTGGGTTGGTCACATCACACATTTGATGCACCTTGTTGACGAGAAAACCCTGTTTGTAGCAAGTACCAGCCAAGCCTTCGGGCACAAACGCGTCACACACCGAGTCCTGCTCGCAGACGTTGCAATTGATGCCGCTCCAGCCTTTGGCACAGGCGCAAACGGAGTCATTTCCTCTAGGAGGGCGGTTTTTGTTCTGGTCCGCCAACAGACCACACAATGGCTCGGAACAGTCGACTCCACCAAACCCGTCTCGGCACTCGCACATTCCGGTGAAGGAGTTGCACTGGGAGAACTGGGTGCACTCGAACTGGGGGAGGTTGCAGTTGAAGCACGGCGGACACTCTTTGTCTGGGTTATCTGGGGCATTGGGTTTTTTGGCAATCTGGAACGTGCTGAAATCCAAGCTGTTGTCAAGCACAACCTGGCTGCACACAGCACCAACAGCGAAAAGCCATGGTACTCTCATGATGGTGGTTGTTGGAGTGGCAACACTGGTAGATAAACTATTGCCGTATGCACTCCCGCACTTGCAGCCAATTTTTTTTTTTTTTTTTTTTTTTTTTTAAAAAAAAAAGATATATAATTTTATATATCTATTTCTAATATATATACGTAGATAAATATATCTATTTTATAACCAGTCTAGCTCTAATTTGATGGGCGCTGGTACATAGTAAATTGGGAAAAAAGTGGTGCTAGAATCTGGCGCTTTTTGGGGAAAGTGCGTGGTATTTATATGCTCACCAGCAAGTTAAAATTTGCAGCCTTGCCCGTCTGTTTTTGCAGCCGGCTTTGTAAACGATTAGGTAATCGAAATGACAGAAGGAGTAGTTGTTTATGGGTTCACATTGTTTTGGGGCTTTGATTTGGTTGGTATTAGAAAACTGGGGTAGAAATAGGCAGACTTGGCAGTTTTAGAACTAGAAAGTGGGAGATTTATAGAAAGCTTAGAATTGGTAGAAAGGGGATTTCTAAAGTTTTTGGTTTTGGCAAAAATCTGAAAATTGCTCAAAATTGCTAAAAATGTGTATTCGTTGTCAAACTAAGAATATGCTTAATTTATGTTTGGCCATTATAGTAATTAGGCAACTACTTAGTTAGCCATTGAAACAACTTCATTTTTAAAAGAAAGCTTTTCTTAAAGAAGCCCTTAAAGCCGCATGTTGCACTATTCCATGCATAAACCAAGAGCCGCACAACTCCATTTCTAACTCAGTTTGACACTGCTTCTGAAAAAACTTCATTCCTACCTAACGCCTTGGCATCGACCCACTTACAATTATGCATTAGTCGTTTCTAAATAGACCAGTCTAATTCACCATCCAGAAACATAGTAGCTTACTGAAGCTGCCGCTTCAAGGGCTCCACGTAGTCCCGCAACTCGTCCTTGACGTAAACCATAAAGTAAGGAGTGGCGGTGTTTCCTTCGGTAAAGTCAAAAACCTCCAGCACAGGAACCTCGGTGACCATCTCGTCGTTGTACTTTCTGTAGACGTTTCTGGCCAAATCACGGATGTACACCCAGTAGTGGCCGTAGGAGGCCTCACCGCGGTGGATGAAAATAGCAAATAACGTGTAGCCGATTTTCTGGTACAGGGAGAACTGGGCAGAAACACGGTTCTGCAAATCGGCAAGCTCGGCGTTGATCAGCGAGAGCTTGTCCTTTAGAATGTGGATCTGAGAGTCAATGACGTCAATGGTGCTTTGGTTAATGTGGAGGTTATCAGCGGGAAGAACCTTGGTCTCCAAGTACTTTTTGGTGGTTTTGAGCGCATCCACCACAGAAAGATGGGTTTCTGAGTCAAGCTGCAAAAGTGCATCTTTCTGGGCGTGCAATTCGCTCATTCTGGCCTTCCATGTATGCACCTCCTGTCTCTTCCGCAATATCTCCGGATCTTCCGTGTCCAAGTACCTGTCAAGGTAGATATTTTCCGAAAACGGAATCACCTCAAGCAGCTTGTACGGAATAAGGCGTTCCCGGTCGAAAAGCACTCTTTGCACGTGGAACTGGATGATTTCCGGCACTTTGGACAACGTCTGCACCTTGTGGGCCCGGCCTTCCTCCAAGGTCATCTCGTCCTGCGAAAAGTACGTGTCGAGGGAGTCGTAAATATCCTTCGGGTGGTCGGAGACGTTGATGATAAGACTGAAGAACCGCTCTACGGACGAACGGGACTTCCCCGGCTGTCCGTTTTCGTCAAGCGGCACAATCGTTTGCTTGGTTTCACCGCAAAAGAGCTTTTTGATCACATCGTACTGCTCTCCGTCTTTTTCGCTTCCTTCTGGTTCCAATGCCGTTTCAATCTGGAAAGTCACGTTTTCAATGCACTCCGTCACGTCCTGCTGTCTTCCGATTTCAATCGTGCTGGCAATCTGCTCGTCGCTGATCTCGAGCTGGCCCCTGTCCAGGATTGTGTTATCTGGGATTTCCAGATTTTCCAGGTTTTCTGGGGTTTCCAGGAATTCCGGGTCAGGATTTTCCGGCTTTTCTGGGCTCTCCAGATCTGACAACTCTATGAGCTCCGGCTCGGCCATTTCTATGTCAGGATTTTCCGTCTCTGTCGAATCCGTCTCCTTTGTTGACGGTGTCTCCTCCGGAGACTTTGGCTTCTTCGAAAAAGCCACCGGCTGGGAAAGAGGCAAAAACGACAAATACGCAAGCTCCTTTGAAGGCTGCACACAGCGGGTCTGCGTAGTAATCATTTCATGGAATAAATCCTGTAAACGGAGCACAAACTGAGCCGAACGGAGAAGCTCGGAGTCCTCGACAAAACGACCGCCGATTTTCCGGGGCTTCCCCTTTAACGAGGCCACTTTGGAGCCGTCAAACTGCATGACGGTTTCCCGGAGCGGCTTTATGCAGAAATAGTACTGCAACAACGAGTTCAAGTAGCAGGTGTTGCCGATGTTGGCGAGGCCAGCGGGCCAGTCCTCGGCAGGGAGCAAAGCGGAGTCGATTTGGCCGTTTTGCAAAAACCGGTCGAGAATATTCAGTTTTTTCTCCTCGGAGAGAACACGCAACGCCAGACGGAGCTGGAAGAAGTCCGAGCTGTCGCCGGGCTGGGAGCGGGCCAAACGCTCCTGGAAACGCAGGATAATGTCAAACTCCGACGCCGGCATCTTAACTCCGATTATATCCGCCAGCTCCGACACCAGCATCACCACATTCGGCACAACGTCCGGCACCTTCCGCTCAAGGTAGCTCATCAACACATACAGCTTGCGGCTCACAGCCAACGAGAGCAAGCACCGGTGGAGAAACTTCAAGTCTGCCGAATCCGGATTAAAGTTGGCATACTGGAGAATCTCGTCGAGCCGCAACTCGTATGCAGTTATAGCCACCTCGTCTTCGGTGACTTCCTCGATGCGGAGCTCGTCCAAAGCGATCCGAATCGGAACAAGCTCGGAGATAAGAAACGTTGAAAGCACCGTGCTGTCGGTGACGGCCGCCACTAACCGGAGCTGCTCGTTGAAGTAGCTGTAATTCTTCGGGTCCTGCCGGCAGCTCTCCTTGTAGAGCCCCAACACAACGTCGTCCGCCACGTGATCATGCGGCTGGGGCACCCCTAACGCCGTCAAAGCCTCCCGGTACTGCAGAAACCCGTACATGTTGCCCTTTTGGTACTGGCTTTGGTAGTAATTCTGCAACCGGCCCTGCGGCGTTGACGCCTTGTACGACATGATGCTCCGGAAACAGTCCACGTAGTGCATTTTGTTGCCTGGGTCCAGCGCCACGGTGTTCTCAAAACACCGGATCACCAACTCGTCCTGGTAGTGGGCGGAGCAACTCAACAGAACAAAATGGGCGTATTTGGCTCCAGGGTCTGTTCTGAAGGCCGTTGTGGCTGCAAATTTGTCCTGCTCCTGGAGAGCAGAAAACGCCTGCGACATGTTGTCGGAGTACAGGTAGGACGTGTCAAAGTCGTTTTTGCGGGACAGGTAGGCGAAACGGGCGAGGAAGAGGAGCTCGTAGGCCTTCCGGATATAAGCCTCCCTTAACTCCGGTATCTCCGTGAGGTTCGGAGGCACGAGGTTCCCTTCGTCGTCCTTGCCAAAATTGAGCCGATCGAACAAAAACTGCACGTCGATCTTGGCATCAAGCAGCGTTTTGTGCCGGTTGATCGTTTGTGTCTGCTCGTTGGCGGGCAAGAGAATTGGGCCCTTGAGCACCTTGATAAGCGTGGTGAGGGCATGCACGGGCTCCATTGGGGAGCTGCTGGAGGAGTTGGCGTTGCTGGAGCTACCGGAGTTACCGGAGTTAGCCGTTTCTTCGGAGTTAGTCGACTCGGAGTTAACGAAACGCCGCCACCGTTCCGCCACAAGTTCCCGATCCGTGAACGGCCGCAACTCGTCGCTGCTGAATTCCGGTCCGTGCACCGTCACCCGGAGCACGTGGCTTTGGCAATTGCCTGATTTGTAGAAAACATCGTCCACCAAACCAGCCCCAGCCACAGCATCTCCGCCAACGGCAAGAACTTCATCTGGGGAAAGCAGGGCCCGCTCAACCACGTGGTACTCGTGTTTATCGATGGGCTGGGCCCGCAAGACGGCAATCCGGAAATGGAAGCATTTCCGAGGGTTCCGGTCAACCAAAAGCCCTCGGATCACAACAACTTCCCCGTCCCGCTCATCCGAGGGCACAAAGTCCACCTTGTTGTTCAAGATCAACGTGTCGATCGTGTGATTTATCAGCGCCGCCTGTTTGGCGTACTCTAGTGGTCTCTTCCCGAGAAACGTCCCGTTTCGGACAACCGGAGCGAGCCGGAGATCGGAGAAAATCCGGTCCGACGTCTTGAATGGCTTCCGCCGCATCTCCTGGGTCGGAATGTGCAGCACCTGAGCCCGGAACGGATTCGTCGCTTTAATCGGCTGCTCTTCCATGGTGTAGTTTGTAATTGCGCATGTCCTAATTGAACCCGCACATATCACCTGATTACGTAATCGGATGGGATTGCCAAAATGAGACAAGTGTGGGAATCCACAGAAGATAATGGCTGATTTGGGAGGGCTATGGGGTCAATCGGGCTCAATTGGGCTGGCAGGTGGTGGTTGGTGCTGAGGTAAGTGATTATGTAATCGCACTCTGATTATGTAATCGTGTCGGGGTTTGAGTTTTAGGCCCAACTACCCCGGATTAAGCTAATTTGTTTAGTGGAGAACCGAGTTGTATGTAGCGTTGAGCTGAGGTTTTGTTATTTTGTTGTTTCCTTTGGTGGTATTGGTAGTTATTTTGGTGCATTTGGTGGCAAATGTTATCAGAATGCAAAGTTTGCCGATTCTGCTTTCTAGAATGGGGAAGGAACAGTCTAGGATGCATTTGCCCTTGTTTAAAGGATTTTGTAAAGATTATAAAAACAACAGAAATATGTTAGTAGCAATTGTGGCAGGTGACTATGGTCATGTGATGTTGAAAGCTTTAGGATATGTTGATAAAGATTAAGGGCAGCAAATCAGAGATAAAGAGAATGTGATTTTGAAAACAGAAGGAAATAAACTAGAATAGGAAACGAAGATTAGTAGATCAGTAATATCTGAGTTGTAGTACCACTATGACGGCTGCAAATATGACTGAATAGCAAAGCCAAATATATCAATAATAGAGGGATTTAGAAAGAACCCTAATCGTTGTTTTAGCCTGATTTTAAGAAATTCGACTTAGTAGTTAACACATTTGTATAAACCACAAGAACTTCATATTCTGAGAAGGTCACATTTACGAAAAATTACAGCCGTTGCCATTCCCAAATATACAACCAGCTTTAGCAGCAGAGCCCGATTAGGCAGGGTTAACCGCTGGGCGGATATTATTTTACGCATGAAGCACGGCAGGTTTCAGCCTCTGGCTGCAAATATGAGCACCCAACTATATAAGGCCGGCTCGCCCACTTTTGCCACCAAAAAAGATCAACCAAAAAAAGGCTTGCCAGAGGAAACCACCGGGAAGCCACCAGAACACCACCAGAACAACCGCCGAACACTGCTGGGGCCACGGCGGGATACCGATTCGGAGTTGCCAAAAATAGATCACATGACTTGCCACGTGACCAAGCCTTATATGCATACTGCCCCAGGTAAAGCGGCCCACATCGCTATTGCAACGGCATGTCTGCACCACAGATTGACTACGCCAAGCTCCAGGAGGAGACAGACGGCCTGTGGACGGCCATGGCACGTGGTGCGTTCGACCAGGCTGTTGCCAACAATCCATATTTTGCCGCCGGTGGTGGGCTCATGGTGCTCGGCACCGGGCTTGCGCTTGCCAGATCGGGTATTGTGAAGGGCTCGTCGTTTCTTTATAGACAGTTGCTTGTGGACCTTGAGATTCCGCTGAAGGACAAGTCCTACCTCTGGTTTCTCGAGTGGATGTCCAAGCAGAAGAACAGACTGTCTAGACATCTTTCTGTGGAGACCAACTACGTCCAGCACGACAACGGAGCGGTGACCACGAAGTTTTCGCTTGTTCCCGGCCCGGGAAAGCACCTTATCCGGTACAAAGGTGCATGGATGCTTGTGAACAGAGAGAGATCGGGCAAATTGCTTGATATGACGAGCGGCACGCCGTTTGAGACGGTGCGGTTGACCACGCTCTACTCGGACCGGCTGCTTTTCCACGGGCTTCTCGAGGAGGCCAAGCGGATGGCCTTGAAGGCCCAGGAGGGGAAAACGGTTCTCTTTACACTGTGGGGTCCTGAATGGAGGCCATTTGGCCAACCAAGAAAAAAGCGGATGCTCGGCTCGGTCATCTTGGACAAGGGCGTGTCGGACTTGATTGTTAACGACGTGCACGATTTTCTCCAGCTGGGTCCGTGGTACCATGAAAGAGGCATTCCATACAGACGTGGGTACCTCTTGTACGGTCCACCGGGGCTGGGGAAAACATCCTACATCCAGGCCTTGGCCGGTGAGTTGGACTACAACATCTGCGTGTTGAATCTCTCTGAAAACAACCTCACGGACGACCGGCTCAACCATCTTATGAACCACATTCCACAACGGCTGATTCTTCTTCTTGAGGATATCGACGCTGCTTTTAACAAGAGACAGCAGACGCAGGAACAGGGGTACCAGTCTGGGGTGACGTTTTCTGGGCTTTTGAACGCCTTGGACGGAGTTGTTTCTGCTGAAGAGTGCATCACGTTTATGACCACCAACCACCCGGAGAGACTTGATCCGGCATTGCTCAGACCGGGCAGAGTGGATTTCAAGGTGATGGTGAACAACGCATCATTGCACCAGGTCCGCAACATGTTCCTCCGTTTCTACGGGGACAACGAGCTTTGTGACGCGTTTGTGGACAAGTACCGGGCATTGGGACTTGAGGGCAAGGTGTCTACGGCACAGCTCCAGGGGCTCTTTGTGTTCAACAAGAAGGACCCGCAGGCTGCCTACGATATGATCGAGACTCTCAAAAACCCAAACTCCGTGTTTTAATGTACATAGTGGCCGAGGGCCAAAGCAGGAAAAAGTTCCTGGATGATTTGTAGAGCGTCACCCCCGGAACTCGAGGAGCAAGCGGCGGTGGACCGTTTCGAGGGCATGCTCGGACATGCCGGCGGCGGAGGCCTCGGCAATGAGCCGACGGAGGTAGTGCATGTAGACCAAGTACACCACGGCGTCGGTGCTATCGTGGCCGAGGCGGCGGCCTGTTTTCTTCTGGAGGAGCCGGCGGAACCGGCCCTGGGGGAAAGAGTGGGTGGCCATGTTGTTTTTGCCCGCGGCGCACCGGGAAATATCACCAGGTTATGTGCAGGCGATTATGTAATCGATGTTACGGTTCCCAGCCGAGATTCGCTCGACTACTTGAGATTCGCTCGGCTACTCGAGCTTGGGCTTCTTCGGAGCCAGCTCATCGTCCAGGAGCAAATCCTGCAAGCGGGTGGAGGTGGAACGGCGGATCAGGATGTCGAGTTCCTGCACAGAAGGCAAGAGTTTCCTCAGAGGCGGTGTGGCGGTGGCCGGGTTCAGCGTCACCAGGGGCGTTTCTTCGTCGTCGTTTGTCTTGACGGGGATGGTGGTGGTGGAGTGGCGCTGCGGGAAGCCCTGGAGGTGGAAGCCCAGGGGGAGGACTCTTTCCAAAATAGGCAAGGAGGCGGTGCGGTGCTGCTGGAGGTCGCTGCGGATGTAGGGCTGGTAGAGCTGGGCGGCGTGGTGGTTGACCTTGGGCTGGTAGTGCTGGATGGGCGGGTCGGGGTTGTGTTCACGTGACGTGGCGGTGGATGAATTATGTGCAGGAGGAAGGTCACGTGCCGGGGTTGCACGTGGCGAGGTGTCACGCGGGGCAGGTTCGGCGTCGGCGGTCAGGCGCGGGGCGGTGGGCTGGAGCGGGTCGACGAGCACAGACAAGTGGCGGGGCGGGTCTGTGGGCACACGGTCTGAGATTTTGTACTGTTTGAACAGGCGGTCGGCGATGCCGGGCAGGATGTCACGTGGCGGGGAGATTTTGCGGCGGAGGTCGCGGAGGCGGTCACGTGAGTCGTCCGGGTGCTCCAAAATGTCCACCACCGCCAGCAACGACGACTGGGAGGCGGCAAACTTGTCGGCCAAGTCGGCGTAGCGGGACTCCAACGCCGCACACAGCGACAGGAGCGCGGCGATGGAGTTGTTCATCTCGATAAGCTTCAAGTTGATGGACTGGTCCGGCGGAAGCCCCTGGTGGCTGGAGGGCTGTCTCAGGTTGGGCTGGGACACAAAGCTGGTGGGCGTAGGCACCTGGGGCCCGTCGTGGGGAAAAGGCGGGGTGCTCGGGCTCATCGGGGCCGGGATGTGGATCTGGTGGGGCGGGTAGCCCGGGAACGGGTACTGGGGCCGGAGGGGCACGGCGTAGGCGGGGTTGGAGGTGGGGGTGGCTTGGTGTTGCGGGGCGGGGTTTTCTGTGGGCAGCGGCGGCTTCAGCACCTCCAGTTGCTTCCACAGCTGGTTGTAG
Source organism: Osmozyma mogii (assembly GCA_030573315.1). Lineage (NCBI taxonomy): Eukaryota > Fungi > Ascomycota > Pichiomycetes > Serinales > Metschnikowiaceae > Osmozyma > Osmozyma mogii. The sequence continues at coordinate 136,955 of JAJMDB010000025.1, forward strand.
AGCTGCCGGTGGTACTGCTGTTGCTGGGCCTTGACGTCGTCGTCGTCGTCCGGCTGCAGCGTCGGCTTCAAATTCACAATCTCCTTGTGCAGGCTCATGACTTTGGACGCCTTCCGCTTAATGAGCTTCAACAGCTCGACATCGCCCTTGCGGAAGTGGCTCGCCAGGTGCCGGAACTCCCATTTGGTCGCCAGCGGCGTGGCTTTCCCGTCCTCCTGCTGGAACGAGTCATTCACCTTGTGAAACCCGTACATGTTGAGCTGCCGGATAAACAGGGCAATGTTGGTGTGCTTGAAGTACTGGGCCAAAACGGTCAGAAACTCCTCCCCCGGATAGAGACAAAACGAGTCGTTGGACGGCAGCCACCAGATAAGATGACTAAGCAGACGGTCCTCTAGCATGTCGTATAGTTTGTGAATAAACACCGTCTGCGTTTTCCCGCCAGCGGGCGCTTTTTCTTCTTTCATCAGCAGAAGCAGCAGCAGGGAGTCATTTCTGGACAACGGCGGCTCGGGCTTGAACACCTGGGGCTGGTAGAGGTGTGGCGACGGCCGCAGGTTTGTCATTTATTGTTTTTTAGGGTTTTGGTATTTTGAGGGTTTAATTAAGGTGTTTTTGTTTGGGTGTTTGGGGATTTGTTTGTAATGACGGTGGAAAATAACGGTTGATGGCGGTGAGTGGCGGATGTAGGAACAAATTTTCTTTTATTTTTCTCCAGTCTCCCTAATTTTTTTTTTTTTTTTTTTTTTTTTTTTTTTTTTTTTTTTTTGCAGTATGCGCCTGCCGGTGGGGAAGTGGGCCACCGAGCAGCCGGCAAAAAATAGTCGGCGTCAGCAGGGAGATGCGCCAGGGATGGGGAGGTTTTCTTTTTCTATTTTATTATTTTTAAACGCTGTGGGTTACGTGGGCTTTGGTACATATTATTTTGTCTTTCTAGGGGATTTTTCCTTTGACACAGCTCAGACTTGCATGGGCACATCGGAAGCCTCTGTCGGCGGGCGCCCGCAGTGCCAAAAAAGGGGACAGAAAAAAGAATAGACGACCGGCGCGCCGTGCCACCGCCACAAGCCGTTGCAACATGCGACGTGTACTTTAGCCCAGCGCGGGATCCGCGCGCCGTACATGCCCATACATACGGCCGCACGTCTCAGGAGGCCGGTCATCTACTTGCTCTTGCTCCAGTGGCAACAAATCAAGTCGTTTTCTATTTTTGTTCTATTTGTTATTTTTTTGAAATTCTTTTTGTTTTCTGCTGTTAAGCGATTAAGGATCTCCGATGGAACGCCGAGCGCCAAGATCGCGATCGGCGGATCAGCGCCATGCTCGGTTCGCTGCCTGAGCCACGCAGCCCGGACCAGAGCAAGCCTCGGGTCTCTGCCTCGGACACACTGGTTTCCTGCTCGGATCAGCACTTACACCCGAGCGGCCTGCAGACAGAATCCCAGGCACTGCATACAAACAACACCATGCGTCGATGTGTGCGTTGGCTCGCGCGTCGAAAACGCACTCAAACGGAAATCCCATGCACAACGACTTCTCCGGAACCATCCTCCTTAGCACCCCGTTGCCCGTTTGCCTAAACGCCTGCCTTTTCTGCGGGCAGCTAAAAAATGGCTGCAGCCCCGGGCAACTCCGGCACAGCGGCGCCCAAAGCCGAGGCCGCAACAAATAAAAAATAGAGCCCCGGGCCCACAACTCACAATGGCGCATGTTTCGGTGATGGGCCTTGGTGCACGGTTTAACGTCCGCCAGACAAGCCTTCGGTTTCAGTGCGGTTGCTCCACATAGCGTATGCCCGACCGCATTGGGACATGGAACGGGGCTGTTTTTCGGGGCCGTGACGTCAGGTCTTTAAGCCCATCGGATGTGTAGGAAGAACGCGGTGATGAGCGTCGATGTGAGGCCATTTTGCGCTAGTAAGCCCCGATGGAAGGCTGATGTGAAATGGGGCTGAGCCTCGTGAAAATAAATCGAAGACGTTACAATAAAATAAAAAAATAAAGAAAAAAATAAAACAAAGAAAAATAACAACCAGAAAGCACGAAAGATCTTTGGTCTGGGGACTTACACTGCCCCTGGTGAAACTGAGGTACGGGTGCGGCGCGCCGATTGGTTCTGGAAATTGCTTGTTGCGGAAGGAAGCGAAGACCTGCACAGAGCCCAAAAAAGAAAGCAAAACGGAAAAAGAAAGAAAAGAAATGTCACTATAAACGCATAGTAATACGCACCGTCCATTGAAGTAACCTAATGAAGTGCATAGCAAGTGTGTTCCAGTGTAATTGTCAGCCATGACTGAGGGCATGTGCGCATTGTCGTCTAAAGTCTATCTGGAATAATACTATTGTAGTCAAAAAGCGGCACATGACTCACCGGCGGGGAGGCTTTGTTCTATTTTTATTCCATTCTTCCCTGCCTAAATATCTTAAAAAATTTTCTGATTTTTTTTTTTTTTCCTTCGAAATTTCTGCATTTTCTTTTTCTTTATTTTACTTACTTTCTTTTGTTTTATTTTGTACTGTCGCAGAGCAACGTCGTCTGTTCCGCAGGGAATTTTCT